>MU968411.1:106236239-106341310 GCA_034641835.2 Pinus albicaulis
AAAGAATTGAAGAATGACAAAGAAGTGTGGACACCCATTCAAAATTTTCAGCAAGATCCCAGTACATCTGATACATTTAGTTGGAAAAATGATTCCTTATGGTACAAAGATCGCTTATATATTTGTAAGAATTCCCAAATAAAACAAAATATCCTTTTGGAATTGTACACCTCTCCCTTATGAGGAAACTCAGTATTTTTAAAAAATTACCACAGGGTGAAGAAATATTTTTTTTGGATGGCCTTAAATATTATATTCAAAAATTTCTAGAGGAATGTTTGATTTGCCAACAAAATAAAGTTAAGACAATTAAGACCCCAAGTCTGCTACAACCTTTCTCCATTCCATGTCAACGATGCGAGGAGGTTTCATTAATGGATTTTATCTATAGTTTCTTCTATTTTGTGAGCTGGCTTCATAACATGATTATATTCCCTGGTTTCCCTATGATACCCCTAAATTCAACTTGCTTTCCTTCCCAACAAAAATTCAAGAAAAGTTCTTGAAAATTAAAATTTATCGTCCCTAAAGATTGTAACCATTGGACTCCTATTATAACATCAAAACCACCCATTGGAATGGAAATAATTTAACTATTCAATACATATTCTCCCATGGTGAGATTGATATTATGACGCTTTCCTATAGTCTCTCCATTTTCAGTCATCACTTGACACTGTGGTGCTAGATATAGAAATCAATTTAATTCCTTTCCTTCTTACAATGAATAAAATTATGGGTACTACATAAATCAATACAAATTATTACATTTTTCTTCTAGATATATCCTTCTATCTTGAGAGTTTGAGGAGTGGTAATTCCTGCAAATGAATTACAACATATAGTCAGATTCATTTCTTCTTTAGAGGGGCTTAGTTCCTGGTGTATATCCTCTTATTTTGATGTTTATTGTTAATTTTCTTCCTCCTCTTCACAATCTATGTAAAATAATTTCTTCTCAACACATTTATAACCTTTAGTGTATTTTCTGTCACAACTGTAAGAAAGCCCTTTTGCTATTTTTTCCTCCAATTATTGTGGTGTCAACCTTGTGGGTTATGGAAGGCTAGGAAAAGCAACACTTCCGTATTTATAGTTATGAGTGCTAGACTTCCTTGTTGCCATTATTTTGTTTTTAACTTTTCTTGCCACCCTGAATGCCTTCTCCAATGAATCTAATTCCCAAAGGCGAACCTCATATTGGATTTTATCCTTTAAATTCGCTACGAAAACATTAATCCTATCCTCCTTTGGAATATTAGTTACCCTTATATTCAATTTTTGTAAGTCCTCAATGTGCTCCGCCATTGAACCTTTTTGTTTGAGATTTATCAATTGGCTAAAGAAGTTGTTGCTCTTTGTATCCTCATAATGTTATATCACTTCGTAAAATTTGACAAAGTAAGAATTGAGTTAAGAGAACAAAGTCATCGATATCATACAAACTGATTGGGTTCAAAATATAAGGACACATTGCGTAGCTTTTATGTGTGTTGCACATCATGGAGATTAAAATATTTCTCCATTTGTAGTATCCATGTTACAAGATCCTTTCCATAAAATTTCGTCACATCGATATTTGGAAGGTTTTGGATCTTAAACCCAACATTGGAGCCTCTAAAATCATAATTCATATTGCTTTTTTCCTCATCGTGATTTTCATGGATTACCTTGTCACCACTGGCAAGCCTTTCTTGCAGCCACTTTGTCAACCCTTCGATCAACCTGTTAGCATTCTGTAATTTCCCAAGGTTGTGAAATAAATTGTAGAGGTAACCATAGAACCACTTTGGAAGTTGGGATCTATCCCCTCCAACTTCAAACATGGATCTCTTTGTGGGATTTAACTTCGTCGATTTTAGAATTTTAGGCTAGATGTAAAGTTCAGTGTTGGATTCTTTTAATTTTTTTTGGTTGGAACAACTTGGAAAACCATTCAGAAATGGATTCAATTAAAATTTTAATTTATTAATTGTAGCAGTGACATATATGTTTAACATGGAAAGGTAGGAATACTTGTTAGATATCAAAATATTTGTGATATGGTGAAGAAGAAAATAGTAATGATCCATTAAACATAGAGCAGTTAAGAATTCTATTGTTTAACTTCATTGGAAAACATTGATTTCATTCGTAAGTCAGAATTGAGTGTATTTAAACAAATTCAAATCCTTATTTTGCTTATAATAAAATAGATGAAATGACATGTGAATTAACAGACAAAAAAAAAAGAATAACATCACCAACAAGTCTAACACGGGAATCCTAAAAAGCTTTTTGTATTTATGAAAAATTTCCACTTGAGCTCAATGAGCAGATTTACATTCAATAGTATATTTATTCATACAAATCCCAACACTAATACTTAAAATTTTGAAGTATTTATACAAAAATTATCAAAAATATCTTGAGTGAAATTCTCAAGATCTTTTACAAAATATAAAAAATTGTTTACAAAGATAGAGAAAAATAATAAGAAATCTGAAACTGATGTGGATGTTGTCTCTATTTTAAGGATGACTGTTGATGAGTGTACCTCACAAAGTCATTAGGGGAATTTGAGGTCTAAAATGGGGCTCCTAGGGAAATTATAAAATAATAGTGGAAATAATAAAATAATATTTGATTACATCATAAAATTTTAGAGGGAAAAAGAAAAAACTATTTTTTCAACTCGTATTTTCAACTTATCTCCCTATGGGTTTACTCAAATTTAGAGAAGGAACACTTGTTGGATGCATAATTTGATTTCTCATCCAAGGAGTACCCATGTTGAATACTTTTGATGGACCTCGATACAAAAAGAAAATGAGAAATACATGAAAAACGTGATTGCAATCACGTTTTTTGATGTATTTTTCATTATTCATGTAGCAGGGTCCATCGAAAGTATGCAACATGGATAATCCTTGGATGAGAAATTAAATTTTTCATCCAACGAGTAATCCCGCTTGAAATTTAAGTAAAAACTTAGGGAGATAAGGTTAAAATACGAGTTGAAAAAGTAGTTTTATTATTTTATTATTTTTTAATCTTTTTACTTTTTTACCACAAAAAGGGTGAATCTTCATCTATGGTTGATATCATCATCTTGAATCCTATTGGTTCTTATAAAGTTTATTTTGGCTATACATTTTTCTCAGGAGGCCCATTTTAGACCTCAAAAGTTCTCTAATGGCTACGTTGTTTGGCATGTTTTTTGAATATGAAACTTTTTTACTCTAACAATTCACAAAACATTTCCTATATTTTTTCATGTGGCAGTGGAAATATGATCCAATTATGATATTTTTCATCTACCTCTGTGTATTTTTCAAAGGTAGGCTTAGCAATAAATAAATGATTTACTTCATGTTTGATCAGAAAGTATAAACTAAGACCTTCCATGAATACTTTCCATGAAATGGTGCCTTTAATATTTACAAATTTTGATATGTCTATGGAAATACTGTATAGTTTTTGTTGATATTATTCAAGCTTGATTAATTTATCTCTCATTCCTTGTAGTCCAAGGAGGCCTTTTTGATGCAGAGCATTGAAATTCTTATGAAACCTCTAGGTTATGGTTTGCAAACTGCCAGATTTTTTTTGCAATTGTACCATCATAATTTTATTGGTAAGAACCTTTCTCACTTCCATAATGGTGTATTTTCTGTCCCATATATTTAATTCTTCTAATTCTTCTCTGGATTTGGAATTTAATACCATGATTAAAGAACTGGCATCATTGGGTTTGGTGCCAAGTTCTATGTTTACATCAACAACTAAAGTTCTCGATTTCAGCACCAATTCATCTTGTTCAAAGATGATCTCAATAGATGGCCATATTTTTATAATGGCTTCATTAATCTCCACCCAAATGTTCTCTTTGGCTTGTGTAATGGTATCCAACATCACATTATGGTTCTCTAAATACTCTACCCTTGCTGTAAGCTTGTATGACTTTTTTAACTCTGCTAGATAGAGTTGATCCACTTTAAGTTTATGCTCTTGTGATTTGTTTAATTTGTTAGTCAAATTTTCAATCTGTTGATATTTAACAGATAAGTCCTCCATTTCTTTAGCTAACTTTGTTGGTGCAGTGTTGGACCATGTTTCCAATGTTGAAGTTTCTACTGAGGTCGATGCTTCTCATGTTTTTGTACCTATTGCTCGAATAGTAGCCCTTGGAGTAGTTTGCTGCTCTTTTTCCTTTAAAAAGTTCTCTATCACTTTCTCCATTTTAGCAATCTGATCATTCTGTTCAATAATGATTTGAACATGTTTTCTTTTTCCTTCTTAAGCTCTCCAAACTCTTTGGTCTATGGATGTTCAGTGGTGGGAAGCTTTAGCTTCTTTCTCAATGCTGCTATGTCTGCATTTTTTGTTTTGATGATATCCTCTGCTACTTTCACATTGCTTGGACCATATCCCAACTTTATCACTAGTTCCTCTAAATACTTAATCTTTGTGCCAAATTTTTCCATATAAGATATTTTTTATAATTTCAACTATGATTGGATGTGTTGTAGAAAATTTTCAAGCTTGGCTGCTATCATATCTAAATTAGTTAATGTACTAAAAATCATCTCACTAGACTGTTTGTGTAAATCCATTTGGTCTATTGGATGAATGGTGTCTGTTTCAAAAGAGAAAACAGATTGTTTATAATCATCAATGTCCGAGTTTGAGTAACCTTGGGATCCAAGAATGCAATCTGCATTTTTCCCTTCTTTGAATCAAAATCTGAGAGGAGTCTGTGTTGAGAACTAGCTATCTTCTTCCAAAATTGTGTGAATGTAGAAGCCTTGAGTGCTAATTTCTTTCTCTTAATCTCTTTGGAAGCAGAAAAAATACTTGGTTCCTTCTTATTATGCTCCATCTCTTTGGTTGTTGATTAAATTGGTGTGCTTGTTGTCATTGGGGTCATTGGAGATGAAGTGATAATCTCCTCTCTCCTCGCAATTGATGGGGTGCATTAACCTATGAGGAAAATAGGAAGTGTTTTATTTGTATTATCTTGTTGTGTCTCCTCTATATGCATGATCTTTTGTCTTTCATTGTATACTTGAAACTCCTTTGCTTAAATATCTTTCACTTTAGGGGAAATGTTTTCCCTTAATACCTTCTCATATCTTTCCTACTATGATGGAGTATTGCTTGTAGAAAACACGTGTTCATCAACCTGTTGCAAGGTATTCTCCTTCCAGTGTTCTTGATTCATAAACTACCCTATCTTTAGTCTTAGGGTATGTGTATAAGGGGCATATTTTTGCTCCACTCTTAGCTTTCAAATCACCTCTAGAGGGTCATAGGACCACATAAAACTGTATTTGAAGTTCATATGTTTCAACATATCATCTGCATGTTGTCCTACTTCTTTGGTATTGCAGATGAATGGGCCAATTTATGTCTTTATTTTTAATTGTGCTTTCTTCTTTTCTACCAAGAAATGTATTTGATCCATGTTGATCATTTGTCTGATGTATTCTAAGGCAAAGAGTCGAATTGGTACAAACTTGGGAAGTTTGTAAGGTGGTAATTCACAACCATATATCCTAATCTCTATGTAGGATTGGTATAAATACCAATCCCCTTTTCTCGTTTGGTCACTAAGCTTCAAAATCCTTTTTATTTTTGGATGTATCTTGGGCTCTACATCACTATTTAACAAACCAGAAGCTACATGTAAAAAATGATCTACAAAACCACTGAAGGTGAATTCAATGTTGTTCTTCCTAACAAGGTTGTTCCGGTGAATAACTGATTGTGTGTTCCCTTGAATGTCTAGTTTTTGGAGCTGAAAGGGGAAAGGATGATAATAAAGAAAAAAATAACGTAGAATCGATTAATAGTTATACACTAAATCTATCAAGAATTTCATGAACTGGTCATGAATGACTTCTGCCAAAAATTCACTGTAATAGAAAAGGGTATGAGGTTTTTCATTTGAGGAGAAAACAAAGAGAAAGGATAATATGATTTCATCAACCCACTGTTCTGAATGGTATCCTAACAGGCATTCAACCATGGAAATTATTTTCTTGGTCATCTCAGGGAACATGGAAGAGGGATAAGGGGGGTTTGTTTTGGGTAATTGAGCCCTCTCTAGTAGGAAAGTTCCAAATATTTTAGTCCTCTTAAGAAAATCAATCTTGTTGTAAATTCCCATGAGGATGTTAGGATTGAAATGTTGTATGGAATCTGAATTTTGGACCTGGAGAATTTGTGAAATAGATTCCCCATTAATGGTGAAAAGGACTTCCCCATTTTGGGCCACAATGGTTCTTCAACTGGGAATATACCTAGATTGACACCAGGTCACAATATTTGGGAAGTATTATGTCTGTGGGAAAAAAAAATGAGTTATACAAGACTCCCACAGTCCTCGATCATTAGTGAGGTCAAGGTATTTTTTCTTGTGCTAATTGTGCAGTTCGTATAGATCGAACTCACACTCGGTCTCAACAATTTGATGTAGTTGATCGACTAGGGGTTTGTGATCTACATCTACTTCTTGTTGAAGCATGGGGTTCACTACAAATAAAAGTTTCTTATGGGAATACATAATTTCAGAAGGAATGTATGGAGAAAGGTTGTAATTACCTGGTTACTAGGACATTAACTTCACGAATGTCTGAAAATCTAGGTGATTTCTTTGAACAACTGCTCCGAGGACAATATATATGGCGCTAATCAGTGGTGAATCTGAGCAAACTAAACCTCTGTTGGTTACAAGACTATACCTTTATGGTTGTTTGTATGCTCATCCATTATGATTTAGTTTTTATCAAGAGCGGGGAGAATAAATGTTTAATGAGTATTGGATCAACGGATGGGAAAAACAGGTATTTTGGTAACGAGAGAATAGGCAGCGAGAAAAATTTACAAAAAGATTCATCGTCCAATGGTTGGGAAAGGGATGGATTGCACATTTCCGCATGGTAGGATAGGAATGGAGTGGAGGAAAAATTGTATGGGAGGATGAGTGGAAAAGGATGGCAGTTTCAGAGGGCACCCGGAGGGGGGATTGAGAATTAACTTCCTTTGAGGGTGGGGGGAGTGCGAGGTGAAGGTGAAGATGCCATGTCGCTTGAGGTAGTATCACGAAGACCACTACCCTAGACCCCCCTCCCCTCCCATTGGATAAAATTTGGATGATGATGGGGGGTGCGGGATGTCCAAACCACTATTGATCTGGGTGGGCCAAATAGGGCCTATCAAAAATTAACCACGCCTTATTACATCGCAACAAAACTTCATATCAACATATATCTTATTAAAATCGTTAATCATGATTCAAAAGAAATTATTAATTTAAACTTAATTTAAACTAATTTTTCCAAAAGGCGCATTTACACTAGCAAGCCTATTTCATTTGACTTTTCCCTAAGGTTACTAATATTTTTTTTATTTGTAATTAGCCATGTTTATGCAATGTTTCTAACTGATTTTTAACCTAACCTAATGCTTATTGAATCTTTTCCTAATCACAATTAAACAATGTGATTAGCATAGTTAACCAACTTACCTACTACAATGTGGAATTTTAACTAGTTGCACACTTTATTTAAAAAATTCCCAAGTATCTATTGATGCATTTTTTCATTTTTTGAGTGGCATTTAGGCTTGCTCACTCTTATAAATATAATTTTTTATGGGGTATTTTATTCTTTTTCCTTTTTTTTAATGCTATTTTATTTTTTGTTTTTTCACATATCTATTTTTTATCCCTTTTGTTTAGTATTTATTTTCTTTCTTTTCATTTTTTGGAAATAATTTTGTAGAATGGAACATATTTACAACATATCATGTACAAAATCACAACTATAATCAAGTCATACTACGAAATATATGAATCTAAAAGTGTCTCCAATGGGGGTGGTACCCTCCTTGTGAGATGCCAAGAACATTGTAGATCAGTAGCCTTGATCCATTGGGCATGTTGTCTTTATTTTCTAAAACTGAAACTGATCCCCTTGCTGTTATTTATAAATGTGGGAAACCAATCATCATAATATTAAGGCCTTCACTTTGGGCTTCAAATTGTGATGTAAACTTCCCTTACTCTTGCAAAAATATAAAGAGAGATAGATACAATGATTTAAAAATGAAACTGATTTATTATGGAAGAAAATAATTCTTAAGAAGTCTGCCATTAACAGGTTCACCAAGAAGTTCTCCTTCATTTAAGTCCTTCAAGAAAAATGCATTGTTTCCACCAATAGCTTCAATTTTGTATGGCCCTTTCCACAAACTATCAAACTTCCCATGCTTGCCTTTATCCTCATTTCTTGAATTTCATTTCAGCACCAAATATCCCATCTAGAAATCACCTTCTTTTTTCCGTTTGTCATAGATATTCTTGATATTTTCCTGAATCAGTTGAGTCTTATTGTAGGTCTCTTCTCTAGATTGCTGCAATTGGATGGTCTGGTTTATTTTTCTCTGCAAATCATTTGTTTCGACTTGTTCTTCCTGCAATAATTTTAGTAAAGGAATTCCTAGTGAAGTAGGAAAAATTGCATGAATCCCATATACTATTTGAAATGGAGACATTCCAATATATCTCTTGGTAGTAATTTGGTCAACCCATAGGGCATTAATCAACTTTTTATGCCAATATTTTTTATTTTCTTGTAACAATTTTTTGATAATGTTGACTAAAATCTTGTTTAAGGACTGATCTAATCCATTTCCTTGGGGATAGTAGGAAGTGGAGTGTCATAGTTTGATATGGTTTCTATCACATAAGTCCACCATTTTCTTTTATTTAAATGCTGCATCATTGTTAGTGATAATTTTACAGGGACACCCAAACCTACACATAATGTTACCCTCTAGAAATTGGATAATGACAAAATTTGTGGCTTGTATAGATGGGATGGCTTCAATCCATTTTGTAAATCAATCAGTGGTTGTTAAGATTCACTTATGTTGGCCTTAGGAGGTTGGATGAATTTCACCTATAAAATCTAGACCCCACTATTGGAAAGATACTTCAACTAAAATAGGCTTTAATGGTAAAGGTAGAAGCTTTTTCTTGCCTTCAATAATTTGACATTGGTGGCAAGAGGTGACTTTCTTATGCACATCTCAGAATAAAGTGGGCCATTAAAAACTAGCTCTCAAGATTTTATTGGTTGTGGTTTTCCAATATAATTGTCCTCCACAGTCTTCTTCATGGAACTCATGTATGAATTTATCTGCTTCATCTTCCAACAAATAGTTTAGCAAGATGCCTCCAACATATTTCCAATATAAAATTCGATCTAAAATACAAACGTTCATGGCTTTAAATTTGAGAAATATAGGTTTAGTTTTTGTTAAACCGGGAGGAGCTTGTAAATTTTGTAGTACAAAAATGATGTCTACATACCAGGGTGAGGTAGAAAGGCTTTTGATATTTTTTGAGTCGCCAACTCTTCCTGTTCATCAAGTGCAACAATAAAATTGATATCAAGGGCATGAAAATTTGACTCAACCATGAGTTTTTCTAGTCCTTGACCCTTGAAGAGTTTGGTTAGTCTTATCTTTATGCCATAATATAGGATCACAACAATCCATTTTCCTCTCCTGCCATCTGGGTCAGCTTGTGTGAGAATATCCTTCACCACAAAATTTGGAACAAATGCAATGATGTGAAAATATAAGATGTAAACCCTAAAGTATTTCAATGATTTCACCAGGGAAAAAGGTTGTTTCCAGGGAAAATTTTAGGGGATAATATTCGCAGGTGGGCTAATATTCCATAATTTTTCCAAAAAAAAGATTCACTAATTTCCATTTTTCTAAAAATGAATTCGCCCAAATTTTATAGTATAAAATTATTTTACCTTAAAAATTGCCAATATTATATAGTTTCTAATATGAAATAGTTAGAAATCTAAACATTTTCATAGAATTATCATCAAAGATTTTAAAATTTGGATATTAGGGACATTAAGATTCACCAAGGTTGCTAAACTTTAAGATAAAATTTGATCCTTAAAATTTTCCCTGGTTGTTTCTCCATGATGTTGTATTTTAGTGATGCATCTCTCAAAGCTATATTGAAGAAGTCTATGGGTTGTTCTACACCAATTTTTGGTGATATAACCATGTATAATTAGATGGATCGAAATACACCATGCAAGACCAATTTTACCATAGTAAAATTGCTTTCACTAAGAAACAATTTAATAAGATAACTGCAATAGTATGCTCAGAGGTAAAGGAAAAAATGATAAAATATTTAGTGAAGTCAGGGCTTATTAAAATATGAGCAGTGGTTAAAGCTAATTTGACTTCACTAAAATATTTCTTTACTTCAATATTCAATTTTATTTCAATATCCATTTTTAACATGTTAGTAATGAACCTTAGAATTTCAGTCATGTCAGGGATAAATCTCCTAAGAAAATTGATTCTGCCAATGAAGGATTGAACTTCTTTTTTTATTTCTAGGAGGATCTATTTTATGTATGCCTTTAGCTCTGTTCAGATCAATTCTAATTCCATATTTGGAAATGATATGACCTATAAGTTTCCCCTCATCTAAACCAAAAAGAGTTTTCTTAGGGTTCAGAGAAATGCCAAATTTCCTGCACTTTTCAAAAAATTTCCTCAAATGTAGTAAATGTTCTTCATATGTTTTTGAAAATACAATAATATCATCCAGGTAGATGGCAATGAACCTATCAATTTCATCAGCAAAATAAATATCCATTTTCCTTTGGAAATTGTACCTAGCATTCATGTGGCCAAAAGGCATTTTTACATACATAAAAGTTCTCCAAGGTGTAGTGAATGATGTTTTGTGCTTGTCACCAAGAAGAACCAAAACCTGGTTGTAACCTAAAAATCCATCTAACAAGGAGATTCTACTAGAACCAGCTACCTTTTGTAATATGTGATCCATCTTGGGTAGTGGATAGTTTTATTTGAGTGAGACTTTTTTCAAGTTCCTAAAGTCTACACAGAGTCTAATTTCACTAGTTTTCTTCGTGGTTGACACTAAATTTGAAACCCATTTTGAGAACCTCAATGGTAAATTTTGGCATCATATAGCTTCTTTAGTTCTTTCTGAATCAGAGGCAGTAATAATGGATTTACTCTTCTTAGTTTTTTCTTGAAATGATTTTGATCTTCTTTGATGGGGATGGTGTGTTTAATGATAGAAGTATCATAAGGTTCTAAGTCTTCGTAACTCCATGCAAACACATCATAGATTTCCTTAAGATGTTCAATGTATTTTTTCTTTTCTTTAGGATGCAAGGATTTAGATAGTTTCACAATTTTGGGATTTTCTTGCGTTCCACTGTTATAGTCTTCTACATCATCATCAACAGGTTCAATTTTTTGCTTTCTGGCTTCATCATAGGAGTCAAAATTTTCTTCTAATGGTACTAAACCTCTGGTAAACACATTGTCTTTTAATTGTAACACCTCTAGCTCGTCTTGGTTATCATAAGTTTCATTGAATTCCATTTCTTTTTTGTCTCTATTTACATCATAATCACTATCATTATCTATGTCTATATTTACAAAATCAAATTCTTCTTTCATCTGTAATTTTTTTTGAATTTTCTCATCATTTCCAAAAAATTGCCAATATCTTACATTTTCAAGGATAGTTGGCCTACGTTTGAATTCTACCATATATTTTCTATTGGGGTGAAAAGGAATTTTAAAGGTACTAGCTTAAACAACCAATGCATTAACTAAAATATTTTTGGTTATAGGGATAACAGACAAATCATATTTAGTGAAACATTGCAGGAAGTCTAAAACTGCATTCTTATAGGCTCTCAATCTAGGATGTTTAGTTGCATTTTCACCCGTAATTTGTCTGATAACGATATTAGAATATCCATGCACAAAAATCCTTTTAGATCCTAACCTATTAAAAATTTTCAGCCATAAGATCAAAGCTTCATACTCTGTTATGTTATTAGTGCATTGAAATTTCATTTTATAGCCATGGCCCTTGTACATATTGGTTGATGAGTTCATGAAAAACACACCTTCTCCTGCACCATCTTTACACATAGCTCCATCGAAATCCATATTAAAAAGAGATTCTTCCTCTACTTCTTGCTTTTCAATTTCAACGACTTGGTTAATTTTCTTGGTTTGAATTTCTTGTTGTGGTCCTTCCTCTTAAACTCGTTTTTCATTGTACATAATAAAGGAATCTAAGTCAGAGTGCAAAAAATACAAGGGGTAGTTGTTTGGTTTATCTTGGGTACTGACCATGTATTTCATCAAAGTTTCTATGTATAACCTCATCAACTGACCAAAGACATGAATGGTGGCATAGGTCATATCCATTTGCAAAGTACCCTGTAGCTTTGCACCCCGGGATCTTGACAGTAGCATCCCATACTTGGGTGGTATGTGTGCTGCTACAATTTCCATGACTAGAATCTTGGATGGTATTTGAACTAGAGTGACACACAAATATTTAATTAGCCCTAGACATCTCACTTTGCTAGAATCAAAAGAATATAAGTCTTTATAAGGTCTTGTGATTTCTAGTCCTAGTTTTTCCATGATAGCTCTTCGCATTAAGTTATGGGAAGCACCTGAATCAAGCATTGAATTATTTAAAAAAAAATCACGAATATTCAAATTAATGTAAAACGGTGGGACAATTCCATCTTGGGATTTGCCTTCTACCTCAGGTCCAAAAATTAACTCAAGTCTTTCACCATTTAAATTAATTGTGTTTGTCCTTTCTGTTATCTTTAAGGCTTTAATGACTTGATTCTTATATATATATTTAGTCACCCACTTAGTTAGAGGAAATGGAATTCTCACTTTGGCTAGTTCATTTTCAATGCTAAAAGATGTTGTGATCTGTCAGTTTATTTGACATTTTCATCTCGTTCCATAGGCACCTCCTTTTAAGGATCAAATTTTTTTCAATTAGTTGTGGGAGCCTCTGGTTTTTTAGAGATTTCTTTTTGAAGATCTGTTTTTGTTTGACTAGTTGAAGGAGTGCCTTTTTGAGTTTTATTAGGAAGGTTTTCAACATCTTTCTTGCTTCTTAAGTTATATTTCTTGTGTAACTCAATCATTCCATTTTGATATCCTTGTTTCTATTCCTTAGATTCTAAAGGGTCTTGCTCTGGTTGTGATAGAAAAAATTGATCTTCTTATTTTTTTCTTAAGAAGATTTTATCTACTTCATTTATTAAAAATACATTTATCTGATTATCTTCAGTTTCCTCTATTAATTCAGTTTCTTCATTAGCATAGTCTTCTTGAAATGAAGACCTAATTTGTTGTTGATCAACAGGGCCTCTCTATTCTCTTTTCTTTATTTGTGGATGATTTCTTCTAAAATTAGGATTTATAATAGGAGGAGCTCCTTGATTTTATCTTGGGGGACTTCTATCATCTAAGGTTATCTTATCCATCATTATCCCCATAGTTTTCACTAAGGTATCCAACTTAGCAATTGTAGAAGAATAAGTTGTTTCTTCTTTAATTTGGACTCTTCTTTCAGTTTGTTATCATAAATAACAAATAGGTTGGTCATAGAGGTCATTTTGAGTTAGGTCAAGTGTGGTGATCAAATAAATTCACGCAAATTTTAAAATTTCATGATTAGTATATAGTTTTAAAGGGTCCAAGGTGTTTTTGTGTTATGTAATTAAGGTCTTGTCATAATCCAATTTCAAAACTTCACATACATAAGGTCAAATAACTCATTCTTGACATTTGTCACCTTTTACCCGAGTCTGCAATGATTTCTGTGCAAAAGAAGTGATTTTCACTACAGACTCACCTGACAATTTCGTAGCGAATCTGCAAATTTTCTAACAGAATTCGCTACGAACTCTTTTTTTATACAACGGTTAAGGGATCACTGAGTTGTCAGTTTTTGAGAGGCTAGGGGTCAAATATCCATCACATGCTTACCGGTTATGAATCGTAGTTTAGTGTGTGTCATGCTTGGTCATCATAACCACCACATCATTTTTTTTTACCTTCAATTTTTCTTTTCTTGATTTAACCTTCATGCATTCGAGCCTAATCACTTACCTTGTCATCCCTATGAGCTTATTTTTCCACCATTTCCCTATTTTTTTTTTTCCGATCTAGCTGTTGTCATAGGCAATTTCCCCAATTCTTTCCACAAACATCTTGTGTGAAAGGTCATATTTTGCAGGTGTCAACTTTCAAAGAAGGAAACACTATTTTGGAGGAGATGGCCGCACATAAGAAGACCAACAAGGGAGGTTCAGTGGTCAGGTATGAACCTATGGACCTCAAATTGGTCATGTAAGATCCCAGTTTTGCAGAGGCCTTCACCAATGTTGGTTGCATGATATTTTGTCAAAATTTGCAAGGGTATCATGCTCAAGTTTCCAAAGAATTTGCTGTAAATTTTGTGGGAAATTCTTCAAAAGTAGGCATATTGAGTTTTAAATTTTCCCTTGAAACCATTGCTCATGTAACAAAGATTCCTAGATCAGGGGAAGAATGGTTCAAGGCCACTAAGTTTAAATTACAGAATTGTGTTGAGTTCTTCAAGCAAGAGCATATAGGGGTGGACATGACATTAGGTATACCTAGGAGCTGTCTAAAGGAGAACTATTCAAATCTATTGTTGGTAATCCAGAAGTATTTTACATGTGAGGGAAGATTCCACATGATATGCCAGTACCATTTCATACTTCTACTCCACTTTACAGGTAAACATCTCTTAGATCTTCCATTCTTCCTTTTCAGAAGCTTAGGTAAGATGTATGATCAAGTTCAAGAAATACCTGAGAGTGGTGAGACATCAGTATTCCATCATGGATTGATTAAGTTGCTTCTTATGGAGGAATTTCAAAGGTTGAACAAAGAATGGGCTACATTTATATTTATAAGTGGTTATGATGTGAATGTGATTACTCCAAAGAAGACTCCCAAAAAGGATAAAGGCCCCATTGTTGAAGTTGAAGCTGAACCTGAAAAATACATGCAGCCTATAGCAAAACCTATGGAGATGGAAGTTGAAAATTTGTAGGAAACAACAATGGCACCTCAACCAACATCCACAAGCAACAAGAAAAAATCTGACACAAGGACTTCTAGGAGGATTACCAGGAGTAAGATAAAAGGAAAGGGTAAAATTGAAGACATTTTGCAGGCTATTGAGTTTGAAGATACTCTTGTAGTTAAAACTGTGGAGATAAAGGGAACCAAGCTTACTGCAAAAAATCTTGATTTCTCCAGTGAGGACTATAGTTATGTATTCAAACCTAGAAATCCTTTTACTAGATCACATCTCTCCAATGGGGACAAGTCTAATAAGAAGAAAAATGAAGCAGAAAAGAACAAGCAACCCATGGTGGAAGAAATCATTGAATTATCCCCCACAAAAGCATAAATCACTAAGGCACAAAAAGGTAAAGATACAATGATAGAAAAATCTGAAATATACATTCTTAAGGAGCAACTTAAAGAAGCAAGAAATGAGGTCATAGATACCAAGCTGGAGCTGGAATATTTCAAGCAAGAAAGGAATGAATTGTCAGATTTAAGAGAGAGGTGAGTAAGAAAATCAATTTTTTATGATGAGGTGGCTGAAGGGTCCAAGAAAATACTGAAAAGAACATTTCCTTTACATAAAATGATGAATCACACCATGAGGTAGAATAAATGGTTGTAGGAAGAGAGGAGAAAGCTTCCAAATCATGTCAAAGAGCTAGAAATTCAAATGGGAATGGTGCAGGCTAAGCTGAATAAGAAAGGTTTAAAAATGATATTGGTAGATGAACCTGCTGAAGGTGAAGCTACTACTTCTTGAGAAGGGTAAGATGTATTTTGAACCATTTTTTTCCCTATCATGCTTAATATCATCATCTCACACAACCATGGACATTTTTTGGGAGGTAGAAGTGAAAATTTTGAAATCTGCAGTTTATCAGGAAAGTTCGTAGCGTACTCCAGGCTTAAAGCTGAGTTTTCGCTACAAACTCACTGAAGATGACTTTTTGCTATAAATTCCAAGGTTTTTCATAAAGGGAGTAAGTAAGAGCATCTATTTAAGTGTTTTGAGTTAGTGGAAACCTTCAAAATAGTGGAGAAGTCAAACAATTTGTAGAAGAGGGCAAATGAAGACTACTACGAACTTTTTGCTACAAACTTTCCTAAAGTCCTCTGTTTTTGCAAAGAAGGAGAATTTCAAACCTTTTCAAGCATTAAATGCATTTTTGAACCACATTAATCATTTGGATTAGTTAAAGAGTATCAGTGAATACTACAGTTTGTGAGAGCACACATCATGTAAGGTGATTGGGCTGCCAGCTCATCAATCTTGGACACATCATTAACTATGACAACACATCCCCAAAATTTGCGGAGTAGGTCCTTGATGTCAGTTTGGTTGTTTTATTGTTTAGTTATGGGAATTTCCACCACATGCAAAGAGGTTTTGTTTGATGAGTGTCATCATGAATGGATTATGTAAAATATGTTAGTGAAATAAATAGTGTTAGAGTCCTAGTAGGTTTTGAATTCTTGAAATTAAAAATATCACCAGATTCCCTCCTTGTAATCTGTTTCTTGTTTGGATAAGGTGTCTTTGGGATAATTCAAAGGTCTAGCCACCTGGAAGACTACATGTAAAGATATCTAATTTTATAAAATGGCAGATAGAAATATTAGAGGGGGTTGATTGATGTCATGCTACAAGATACTTTTGTAATATTTTACAGTTAGTAATATACAGTTGCAAAAAAGTTTCTTTCAGACCTGATATTCATCATGTGTTCTCATATGTATTTTCCTTATCTATCCATTTGAGGTTTATGTAGTTTTCTTTTTGTGTAATCACTTGAAATTCATGTTTAATCATGCTCCAATTTCATGTATGCATATGGTTTACTGTTCAAGTTGTGTTTTGATGAGAATACACACATGCCTCAGCTTCCATGTTAGATGTTTTTCATGTAATTGATTTCCCTCTAACTCCATTCCCAATGGTAGCTATTAATTTACATCCTTCAACTGCATAAAAATCCATTCACATCACACTCAAGAGTTATCCATCTTTGTTCCCAGTATTATCTGTTGAATATTATAGATTTCCTTAACAGATCCCTCTCAGGTTAGAAAGGCTAAGTTCCAACCAAAAGTGGTTTGAAACAGTTACTTTGAATTGACTGTTGGGAATCCCATCAGCTTCAATTTGGTGGTAACACAGTTTTAAACCAGGCAAATTTTGCTAACAGGTTATCTTCTATGCTAATTACATTCCTTTACATTTCTTCTAAGGTGCTAGGGTTTCTTTCCCTAATTTGGTAGGCCATATCATGGTCACAACCATCCAAAAACTTCAATAAGGATAATCCAGGAGGAGGTTGTATTGGAGATGAAATAGAATTATAAACATTGTTTAACCTAGTAAAATAATATTGGATGGATTCTCCTGGAGATATATCGATACTCTCATATTCAGCTAAGATCTGGAGAGGGATTTTCTTGACTTCCCGTATTCTAAGAAAAGTTTCATGAAATTGTGTTAGATCTAGGATGGAGGAAACTCTTAATGATTTAAACCATTTTTTAACTTCTCCTGTGAAACTTTGAGAAAATAGCCTCATTCTAACATCATCTTCATGAAATTCTTCCAAATAAAATTAATCATTCATTTGATCTACGTGTTGATGAGCAGTAATGGGTCCAGTTCTATCAAGCTGAGGTATCTGAGTTTGATAACCTTGTGGAATGGGATTAAGTTGTCGAGGTAAGATCAGAAGAGCAAAACGAGCAACCATCATGGGAATATGGGGATGAGAGGAAGATGTATTAGTAGGAGGTGTGGGTGTAGTTGGTATAAAAAGGGGAGTTATAACAATTTGATGTGTTGTAGTGGAGGTTGTAGGAATGGTAGATGAACTGGGTACAAAATTGATTGAACTAGGTGTAGATATGTTGGGAGGAATAAATGGAGGAACAATACCAGCATGTGAAATTGGTTGTGGAAAGGGAGATGATGCGGTAGAAGTGATATCTGATGCTCTGGGTGATTGATGGCGCAAATATTTATGCTAAGTCTGATCCAACTTACCAGATAGTAGCAGGTCTCTGTCCACAATAGTTTTGGGTACAAAAGTACAAAATTTACTTCTAAAAAGTGTACCTTCAAAAGTTAAATCAAATACTATGTCTCCTAAAGTAACAAAATTTTCAAGAAGGGAGTTAACTATTGGAAGAATAATTTCACTTGATTCACTCTTAGTTGCACTTTTATTCCTAATTATTTTTTCAGGATTATCTACATTTTCTGGACGATCTGGATCTGGGTTTGATCTAGTGTATATCCTTTTAAAATCCATATCTACTACAATATATTTACATATATTGGATATATATACAAATTTTAATGGAAACCAACCTTAAATAAGATCTATTTCCCAACCACAAACTGAGAACTAGGTTTAAGCACTAAAACAAAAAATTTCACGAGAGAATATATATTTTAAATTTTAACTTGTTCTTCCCCAGTATGGTCAATAGAATTTTAGCACTCTGTAATTCCTAAGGTTATGAAGGAAATTGCAGAGGTAACCAAAGAACCACTTTGGAGGTTGGGATCTATCCCTACCAGCTTTAGAGAGGGATCTCTCTGTGGGATCTAACTTTGTTGATTTTAGATTTTAGGCTAGATTTAAAGTTAAGAGTTTGATATTTTTAAATTGTTTTGGTTGGAAAAATTTGGAAAACCATTGGGCAATTGAGTCAATTAAACTTTCAGTTTATTAACTGGAGCAATGATAGATAAGTTTAACAAGGCAAGGTAGGTAGACTTGTTAGATCTCAAAAGCTTTGTGATATGGTGAAGAACAAAATATTAATGATCCATTAAACATAAAGTAGTTAAGAATTATATTGTTTAACTTCAGTGGAAAAGATTAATTTCATTCATAAGCCAGAATTGAGTGTATTTAAACAAATTCAAATCCTTATTTTTCTTAGAATTAAATAGATGAAATAACATGTCAATTAACAGAGAAAGAAAAACATTAACAAAAGAAGAATAACATCACCAACAAGTCTGACATAGGAATGCTGAAGAGCTTTCTGTATTTCTAAAATTTGTCCACTTGAGCTCAATCAACAACTTTACACTCAATAGTATATTTCTTCATACAAATCCCAACACTATACTTTGAATCTGGATGTATTTATACAAAAATTATCAAAAATATCTTGAGTGAAAATCTCAAGATCTCTTACAAAATATAAAAAATTGTTTACAAAGATAGAGAAAATAATAGGAAATTTGAAACTGATGTGGATGTTGGCTCTATTCTTGAGGATCACTGTTGATGACTAGACCTCACGAAGTGCTACACTGTTTGGCTTGATATTTGAAGATGAAATTGTTTTACTCTAACAATTCACATAAATTTTCCCATTGTTTTTCATATGGTAGTGGAAATCTGATCAACTTACGATATGTTTCATCTACCTATGTGTACTTTTCAAAGGTGGGCTTAACAATAAATGAATTATTTACTTCATGTTTGATCAACAAGTCAAAACTAAGACCTTCTATGAATTCTTTCCCTGGAATGGTGCCTTTAATATTTGCAAATTTTGATTTGTCTGTGGCAAAACTGTATAGTATCTGTTGATATTCTTCAAGCTTTATTAATTTATCTCTCATTCCTTGCAGTGCAAGGAGGCCTTTTTGATGCAGAGCATTGAACTTCTTGTGAAACCTATGAGCTATGGTTTGCAAACAACCACATTTTTTCTACATCTCTACCATCATATTTTTCTTGGTGTGAACCTTTCTCACTTCCATAATGGTGTTTGTTTTATCCTTTATATTTAATTCTTCCCTCTTATTTGGATTTGGAATTTAATGCCATGATTGAAGCACTTGCATCATTAGGTTTGTTGCCAAGTTCTTTGTTTACATCAACAATTAAAGTTCTTGATTTCAACACCAGTTCATCTTCTTCAAAGATGATCTCAATAGATGGTCATTTTTGTAATGGCATCATTAATCTCCACCAAGATGTTCTCTTTGGCTTGTGTAATGGTGTGTGACATCACATTCTAGTTCTTTAAATACTCTACCATTGTTGTGATATTGTATGATTTTTGTAACTTTGATATATAGGGGTTGATCCACTTTAATTTTATGCTCTTGTAATTTGTTTAATTTGTCAGTTAGCCTTTAAATTTGTTGATCTTTAAGAGACAAGTCCTTCATTAATTTAGCTAACTCTGATGCTGTAGCGTTGGAACGCGTTTCCAATGTTGAAGTTTCTACTGAGGTCGATGCTTCTCCTGTTGTTGTACTTGTTGTTGGGATGGTAGCCAAAGGCATGGCTTGTGCTGGAGCAGTTTGTTGCTCTGTTTCCTTTAAAAAATTCTCTTTCTCTTTCTACATTTTAGAAATATGATCATTCTGTTCAATAATGATTTTGAACAACTTTTATTTTTCCTTTTAAATTTATCCAAACTATTTGGCATGTGGATCTTCAGTGGTGGCAAGATTGAGCTTCTCTCTCAATGGTTCTCTGTCTACATTTGTGGTTTTGATGATCTCATCTACTGCTTTCACATTACTGGAATCATATCCCAACTTGATCACTACTTCCTCTAAAGGATTAATATTTGTGTCTTTGGCCAAAGAAGAGATTTTTTCTAATTTCAATTTTTTTTGGATGTGTTGTACAAAATTTTTAATCTTGGCTACTCTCATAGTTGAATTAGTTAATGTACTAAAAATCATCTCACCAGAATGTTTATGTAAATCCATTTGGTCTATTGAATGAATAGTGGATGTGTCAAATGATAAAATAGGTTGCTTATAATCATCAGTTGTCTAAAGTTGAGCAACCCTGGGCTCCAAGAATGCAATCTTCATTTTCCCTTATCTGAATCAAAAGCTTAGAGGAATCTATGTTGGGAATTAGTTGTCTTCTTCCAAATTTATGTAAATGTAGCAACCTTGAGTGCTAAGTTATTACTCTTATTCTCTTTGTAAGCATCAAAAATACTTGGTTCATTCTTATTCTTCTCCAGCTTTCTGGTTGGTGATGAAATTGGTGTGTTTTTTGTCATGGGGGTCATTAGAGATGAAGTGATAATATCCTCTCTCCCTGAGATTGATGGGGTGCATGAACCTATGAGGACAATAGGTTGTGTTTTCTTTGTATTATCTTGTCTTGTCTCCTATGTATTCATGATATTTTGTCTTTTATTGTATACTTATAACTCCTTTGATGAAATATCTGTCATTGTAGGGGAAATTTTTTCCCTCACTCTCTTCTCAAATCTGTCCTACTGTGATGGAGTATTTCTTGTTGACAACACCTGTTCTTCAGCCTCTTGCAAGGTATTATCCTACTAGTGTTCTTGATTCATAAAATTCTCTATCTCTTGTCTGGGGGTATGTGTATAAGGAGCATATTTTTGTTCCACCCTTAGATTTGAAATCACCCCCAGAGGGTCATAGGACCACGTAAAATTGTGTTTGAAGTTCATCTGTTTCAAAATATCTTCTACATGTTGTCTTGCTGCTCTGGTATTGCAAATTAATGGGCCAATTTGTGTCTTTATTTTGAATTGCGCTTTCTTCTTTGCTACCAAGAAAGGTAGTTGATCCATGTTGATCATTTTCTGAGGTATTCTAAGGCAAAGAGTGAAATTGGTACAAACTTGGGAAGTTTTTAAGGTGGTAGTTCACATCCATATATCCTAATCTCTGTGTAGGATTGGTATAAATACCAATCCCCTTTTCTGGTTTGGTCACTCAGTTGCAAAATCTAGTTTGGTCACCCTATTGATGAATCTTTTGATTTTTTGACTGGAATTTAGGCTTGCTCACTCTTATAAATTTAATTTATTATGGAGTCTTTTATTCTTTTTCCTTCTTCTTTTTTTCACATATCTTTTTCTATCCCCTTTTCTTATTATTTATTTTCTTTTTTTGGAAATAATTTTGTCAAATGGAACATTATTTACAGCATATCATGTACAAAATCACAACTATAATCAAGTCATCCTATGAAATATAGGACTCTAACACAACCCTTCAATCTTGATATTCATCATCATTTCCACGTTTGCTTTTAAGCCATTCTTCAAACCTTCCATGCCCCTTTTTATTTTATCTTCTAAACCATCCATCTTAACATTCATCATCACTTCCAATTCAGTTTTGGTCAGTCTTTGTGAAAGCGAAATTTGTTGCTCTTGGTCTCGCAATTTTGAGATATCATGTTGCATTAATTCTTCTTCTTCATGTGTCATAATAGATATTTTTGCTTGCTTACGGAGAGTATCTTTTTTTTTTCAAGGAATATTGGAACCAGATGATGATATCTATGCTTTACTATTCTATTTTAATTAATTTAGCCTGATTTTTCAAACAAAACTTAGGCAAAATTTTCAAATACACACCTTTTTTTTTTTTTTTGGGGAGCTTGATATTGAAATTGTTGTATCTCTAAAATTTTGGCTTCCCAAGGTCCGAAATTCAATTATATGGTAGCAATTTGAGTCTTCTTTCTAGCACCACATGTCATACCAAGATTAGATTCTTCAATATAAAGTTATTCCAAAGCTCCTGCGATGACCTGATTATGGATTGTTTCGCTAGAGTGAAATTGTAAGGAATTATAGATGTTACTATTTTAACATTCAACCGTGAAATTTCTATACAAGAAAATACAATCCATTCGATTTTAGTCATTTTTTACAGAATTCAAATCTGATGCTGGAGAATAAATTTATGACGCTCTTCCCTAGGTCAACTGTTTGAGACTAAATTTTGGAGCATGAAGAGACCCTAATTTCTTCGTACCATATCTCCAAAATTCCTTCATTTCTGAATGGGACCATTTTTGTGGAAGTATACATAAAAAAAACAGAAGGATTTGAGGTAAATAATAGAGATACTCATGTATTTCAACTCAAGAAGGCCCTATATAGATTGAAGCAAGCACCAAGGGCATGGTATGCAAGAATGGATGCATATCTTCTAAGAATTGGGTTCATGAAGAGTAATATTGATCCAAATCTCTACATCAAGGTTGAGGATAATGAGCCAGTCATTATTATACTATATGTGGTTTATATATTAATCATTGGTGTGGAGCAAAGAATTCGAGAGTGTAAGAAGATGTTGTAAGTTGAATTTGAGATGAAGGATCTAGGACTAATGCACTATTACCTAGGTCTGGAAGTATGGCAGAAACCTGAAGAGATATGTTTGGGGCAAGGAAAATACATCATCAAAATTTTTCAGAGATTTGGGATGATGGATTCCAAACACAGGAATACTCCTATGATCACAAATCTCAAGAAGTGGAGATGCTCTTACTCAAGTCTCATGGATCCTACTTCCTATCGAAAGTTGGTAGGCTCCCTGATGTATCTAGTAAACACTAGGCTGGATATATGTTTTGTTGTAAAAATTCTTATTCAGTTTCAGTTGGAGCCTCGTCATGATCTCTGGATAGCTTCCAACCACATATTAATATATCTTTGTGGCACTATACATCACTGCCTAAAGTATGATATTCAGGAATTTAAGCTAATTGGCTTCACATATTTTGATTGGGGTGGCAGTGAGACCGATGGAAGAAGCACTACTGGTGGATGTTTTAGTTTGAGAGTTTTTATGGTCTCATGGATGAGTAGGAAGAAAGATCTCCTTGCATTGAGTAGTGTTGAGGCAGAATAAGTGGCTACATGTGAAGTAGGAAAATAGGTTGTATTGTTGATGAGGCTTCTAACAATTTTATTTTGTCTCCACATGTTTTAAATTTAAGTTTTTGAAGATTCGTATAAAAAATTTTATAGAAAAAATTCCAAGATTCCTTGTTTGAAGCAGCGGAACCCTAGAATCCAAAGCTCTCATACCAAATGTTATGCAACAAGATCACAAAATAGAAAAAAATACAGATCAATGACTTAAAGATTAGCCTCTTCGAGGGGGAAACCTCCTTCAGATCACATAAATGAACAATTCTTGAATAATTCAAATGATAATTCCTCCTTGGTATATATAGGAGTCTAAGGGGTCACAATATAAGCAAAGCCTGCATGACAATAATAATGTAAGGGCTAAAAAAATAAATATAGTCGGCTTCCACATGGCACAACAATAACAATATGAGGGATACATAGGCACTAAAATAACAATAAAGGGGCTACACTAACTATAACCATAAGGGGGATACACTATTATTATAGGTACATAACAAGAAATTTATGTTGGAAATACTAAGAGGGGGCGGTGAATCAGTATTCCTTTCAATTAGATCATTAGTTAATCTTCAATTATTATTAGTGTTTGTATAATGATAGTAGTAAACAAAAGCAACACAAATGCACACAATATTTAAGGTGGAAACCCACTCCGGGACAAAAACCACCTAATTCTTTTCTAATAATTCTTTAATATTCAACTCCAATTGAAAATAAAGCTCCAACTTCCTAGAATCTAGAAAAGTATTCTTCTCCAGCTCCCACTGGATGGACGCTCCAACAGTCAATATTCTTTAGTAGTCAACTGAACGGATGCCCCAACACCTAATGAGCTACAACTCACCCTAGCACCACCCTACCACCCTATAGAAGAATTGTTGAAAATGCAACAAGATGATGGAGCTTAGTGAAAAGAAGTCGCCTTCACTAAGTGGGCCCGCAGGCTATTTTTGGCGCAAAGTCTATTTTTAGACTATGTCTATTTTTAGACATACGGATCATGGTCTATGAGTTGCGTGATGCTATTTATGGATGATTGGTCGAGTTGGTAAAAATAGATGGACCTCTATTTTTAGACATTGGGCGGTTTCTATTTTTAGACTGTCGGGCTAAAAATAGAACAGTCAAATATTATTAACCCTTAATAATATTTAGACTATAAACATTATCTTATCCTCTTGGAGCACTTCATTTTGATGCTTGGATGTGGCACATGCAGTTGACAGAAGGAAATACGCTTTTCCTAAGGGTTAGTTGAGCTATTGCATGGTTGAATTCAGTTAGAACTCATGTGGCAGAGTTTGGTGGAGTTGATGAGACAGTTGGTGGAGTTGTGTTCTATTTAACTTAGTTGAACTAGTTGTATTTAGTCTAACTGACAAATACACTAGTGATGAGTGGTGTGAATTAATTAATAATTAATTCACTAATTATTAACTCATAAATCAACTAAAGAACACATCAGTTAACTGCAATGCATGGATAGTTCAGTGGAGACCAGTGTTAGAGGTGGGTGAAAGGGTGAGTCTACTATCAGTTGTGACTATGGATGTGCATGAGATTTGCACACACATTGATTGAGATTTCCAATGAGGATTGAGCAGTACAAGCTAGGTGGATTCAAACTTGGATCTCATCATTATTCATCTTGGATTGCGCAGTAGAGGCAGGCAAACTTGTGAAGGAGATTTGAACCTGTGATTTGTTCATCTTCCGTGCTAGTTTGTGTGTAGCATGTGAGATAGTGCTGAGAGTTGTGAGATCTTTTTGCTATGTATTGTTACATGTTCTCTATCATTATAATATACAGATAGTTGGGGGTTTTCAGCTGTATGCTTTCCCCATTACATATTGTGTTCTATGTGTGCTTGATTATGTTTTAATGTGCGCATGCGACTGCTTCTATTTCCGCAAATTGATAATCAATTGTAGAAGAGGTTATGTATTATGCATGAAGCTCAAATAGTTTTTAGTCAGGAAAATCTCGGTGAATAATTCAGCTATTATTCAAATTTCTACAAGAATAAAAGAAGAATGGACTCCCGTACTAGGGAAAATGGTCCACTTTAAAATAATATAGAATGATGTAAAAGAAGAAGACACACTAGACCATAACCCCAACTATGAAAAAACCACCTAATGATGATCCTAGACCTCCCGACACTGCCTCTTCAACTCTTGGCAGATAGACACTAGTACAATTTTTACAATAATGTATTTACAATGACTTAGTACAATGATACCTTTACAGTGGTTGTATCCAGTGCTGCCCACTTGAAGACTTCACGTGATGAACTTCTTGTTGTTGTTCTACACCTTAATTTCTACTCTTGTCATGCTACCCTCTGTTGCACATTGCTTTGCTTTGCTGCCCTAGAAAGTCTGGTCCTTTGCAACCCTTGACAACAAATGATCTAGTTTTTTCTTGCCTTCTAGGAGCTTGATATTGAATCTGGTGTATCTCTGTTATTTCAGATATCCAATATGTGATTTGTGGCCCTGTAGTATTCCTCTGAGTCTTCTTTCCAATGCCATAGGTCTGACCCAATTTGGATTCTTCAAGGGAGAGTTATACCCATTCTCATACAATACCCTAATTATGGAATGTTTTAGTAGAGAAAACTTGTATAGCATGCCACGTGTCACTGTTTATTCATTCAGCTCTGAAATTGATAAAATGAAAACTACAGTCCCTGCAATATCTACCACATTTTATAGAATTCCAATCTGATACTTAGAGAGAGAGTTATGATGAGTTTCCCAAGGTCATTTCTTTGAGATGAATTTTAGGAGCCTGCAAAAACACTGACTTCCACAGATCAAATTTCCAAAAATATTGTACAAATTTCTTTGAAATATTTATAGGATCTTCCTCAGGAGCTTCTAAACCTTCTTAAAAAAAAATTTAGAGCAAAAATTCCATGATGACCTGTTTCAGATAGCGAAATCCCTGCATAAGGAGGATATGAGGATCACAATTTATATAAATGCTTAGGTTGAGAGAGGCTTCAACAAATGAAAGTCAGAGGGATTTTAGGAGCTTAAAAATGATTAATTATTGACTTTTCAATGACCCATGCCACAACCCTATGGGTTTTTAGCCCACTAACTGGGGTTACAAACTTCAAACATGAATATCTCTCAAACCGTGAAGAATTACGTGGTGTGCCATATATCAACGGAAACATCTTGACAAGTAGAAACCATCAAAATAATTCTTGACCCAGAATATAGTAATTTGGTAGGTCAAAATTCCCATGAAATATTGGGGTAGCCCCTGGTGCTGCTTGGGTTGACATCAATGACAATCGTTGATCAATAATCCTCCCCTTTGGCATTGATGGAAACACAAGCAATCTCTCTGCGATCATGACATCTCTTTCTACAACATTCTCTCCCCCTTTTACATCAATGGAAAAGGGTAACTCCCCCTGACACACAACCATCTTGCAGACCTGTACACACTTCCACTCCCCCTGACACACAACCATCCTACAGACCTGTACACACTTCCACTCTCCATTTATATTCTAAATAAGGAAAATATAATGAGAACTTGGGAGAATACCAAGCTTCTGGTGAAGATATTCCAATGCTTCATGAGTGCTCTCACGATCATCAACACTTCCTGCCCAATCTACATCTGTAAAGGAATGAATAATGAGATTGTTACCCTTGGGATACCACAAGCCATATTCTCTTGTTCCCTCATGTGGGAACAAGAGAATATGTAACTCCACTTTTTTCTTCTTAATTTATTGTTGTTCTGACACGTTTCCAGACTCAACCTCATTATATTTTCTATTCTTGTTACTTTGTTGTGAATGACTTCTTTCCAATCTGTCATCAGTTTGGTCCTTAGCTTTTCGTTCATTTTCTTCCTGCATTTCTCTTTCAGGACTGGGTTGTAACACTCCTTGATTTTTTTTATCGGAAAGGCTTTTAAGTATCCTTTCCTGCTCTTGCATCAAGTGCTCATTGTCACTCCTAACCCTACAATTTCTTCCTGTAACTTCTGCACAGTACTTAGCAGTATACTGATTTGATGTTTTTGTTCTTCTAGTAGTCTACTAGTCTGCTGATGCTGATCTACACTCAGTTGAATCCACATTTCAAGATTCATCTTCAAATAGAATTGAGGTGTAGGTTCCCCCGCATTCTGGGGTGTTTGCTATGTCGATCCCCTCCTCATCTTGTCTTCTATTAGGTTATTTTATTTTCTGTGCACCATTTACACACAACAATTTATCATGTTATATGACCCATTGGGTCCTAGCATGTGAATGCTGCTCTGATACCACTTGTAACATATATGACAGTTCAACCATAATATATATATATATACACACTTTTGCTTTATATAAATATATATATGGATAAGTCGAAACTCTGATTCTCACAATTAAGTTTGTGACCATGGTGATTATGCATATCACCTTGGTTTAGTATTCACCAATTAATGTTTGCCATATAATAATTCTATGTCGGATTGCCAAACCTTTAATAACACACACACACACACACACACACACATATATATATATCTAGCAATTACACTTATATTAATGTCACGATATCCTTTACATAAGGATCTGGGTTGATTATAATTACATTGTACCCATGGCACAAATGTTTAAATCTCGAAGAGACATATGTTGTTTGGCGGATCTCTAAACATGATTAAATTTATCATGAGTAATGTTTTATGCCGAGGATCATCTTTAAAGTTAGGATAAGATATGTTGTGCCTTTGCATTGGATTTGGGTTTTAAGTGGATGACACCTGGCTCTCTGTCTGCTGTTGGATCTAGGATTAGATATCTACGGTTGTGATCTCCGGGTACCGTCTTAGGGTAATGACCCCTTCCAACCCGTAACTGAATATTTCATTTGTGTCAGGCTCTGCGACATTGCTTCTCTGCAACCTGGCCCCAACCATAGCTTGCCAATCCAGCTATCAATCTTTCCTCTCAGCGTTGGTGGCCATCGCGCTCCTACAAGTATGAGCATTAGCTCCCACAACCTTGCAAGATCCATTTATTTTCTTTCACGGCATAGTCACTATCCTGCTCTTGAATTTTATGTTGTTTTCTTCGTTTATTTGTTTCGCAGGGGTGGGGGTTATCCGTGGATCTATTCGGCGCGCTAAGCACTCAAGTTTGTGAAAGGAACATAGTTTATATGTGTGTCTAATTTTTTCAGGTGTCGAGAACCATTCCAGCTTCTCTTGTCGTTTGCCCACAATGGCTACTCGTCACTGTGGCAGGTAAGTCAACCGGTTGCTTGATTTACATTAACTAACTTGTTAAATTTTACATCTTCTCCTGAGTTTGCCATGAATCTTACCCTTAATGTTTCTCTTCGTAGCGTTACTCATATTGCCTGCAGAATCAAGTCAAGACAGGTATTGTGTTTTGGGTTCGTTCTTTTTCTTCATTATTCCTTCATTCCGCAAGTGGCAAGTATAGTTTTTCTAATGTTTTCTTCTCACTCCAAAATATGTTGATGATGTCCTCCCTACCATGAGAGAGGCAATTACATCCTCATCTCCCCCCCGTGCTCCACACCTAAGATGAGTAGGTTGACAGATCTTTCAGAAGAGACCTCGAGACCTCGAGTCCAGTACTCTTCTTTCTAGGATTCAGGAACGCTGAGTGTTCACTGGTCACCACCAACTCAGGAATTTCAACTCTCTTCCTACCTCTCCTTAGTCACAGAATAGAACCCATTTTCTTCACTAGTATGTACTTTTATCCACAGATGAAAGGTAACTGTTTTTAACTATTTTATGTTCAACCACTCTCAGTTGTTGCAATACTTTTACCATCAGTCTTCTTCTAATTTTATGGAACCACAACTCCATAATTAAATTTTATTCTCAAAAAAACATAATTAATTTATGTTCATCATTTGTAATCATTTTCTCACAAAAAAAGACCAAATGAATGTTTAGTCTTTTCAAAATAAATAGCATAACAATTAGTTTGTACTTAAGTGAGCTCTCACATAAATATTAGTTAATGTGATTGCTTATAACTAGCAATACCTTTTTTGTTTGATTTGAAAAACATAAATGAGAAATATCGATAACTTAAAATTATATATATATATATATATATATATATATATATATATATATATATATATATATATATGTCTTGTAAGAATGTGTCCTAGGGAAATATTAGTTAATGTGATTGCTTATAACTAGCCATATCTTTTTTTGTTTGATTTGAAAAACATGTCTAAAAAACATGCATATTTTATCTCTCTAATTTGAACATATAACTTTTTAAAAGGAAACACATGCTTTTAACCATGCTCAAAAGTTGTATGTATCATTTGAGATGAATGTGAGAGAAGTTTATATATAGTTTGGTTTAGTGAAATTTATATCACTTCACTATTAAGAATAGTTTTGACAGTTACAAAAAGATATAAAATTTATTCTAGTCATAAATAAAAATAGAAGATAGAATAAAGTAAATATGTTAGGTAAATAATGATCATGATGGTAAAATAAATTGAATAAGTAAAATCTTCTTTGATACAAGTTATATTATCATTGATCAATGATTTGTAAACATTATTTTATAATTTAAATCATTATAATAAAAAAATTAATTAAAATTAATGATATTAGATTTTAGATTTTCAAAATTTATGATATTTATCCATTTTATTTGTTACCATGAAGTATTTAGTAAATTTAGATTTAAAATGAATTTAGGTAAATTTATAATAAATATTCATATAATATATTTAATGATAATGATGTTTTTTTTATGAATAAAAGTATTATTGTAATAATAGTTATTTTAAATATTTATTAAATATTAATAATGTTGATATATATGACCATGAGGTTTTGGTTTGACGTGAAAGATGTACTATTAAAACACTCCATGTGATAGGTCACCGGTTCCAATCCCTGGTGAGTGCTGACTTATCAAAAAAAAAATTGATATATATATAGTGTCATGACTTTACATCTACATATTATGATAGGCTTTTCTATTTAGATTTTGACGCTTCAGAAGGAACCTTTCAAAGTGACTAAGACTGTTCAGTGCGAATATAATAAGTACACAGAAAGTATCCCTTGATAGGCTTTTCTATTTAGATTTTGACGCTTCAGAAGGAACCTTTCAAAGTGACTAAGACTGTTCAGTACGAATATAATAAGTACACAGAAAGTATCCCTTGCCAGGGTATTTTTTATGTCTTCTTATGCACCGATCATCCTTCCTTTACAAATAGACTCCACCGATCACATGTTGCTCTAACACAGTCAAATATTTTAGAAATCCAAAGTGGAAACAAATATTTTAGGATTCCAAATGTAAAAGCAAGGGGAATCGTGAAGAGAAATTATTAAAATAAACTGAAGAGACACACGCTAAGGGATACCGCAGTAACGTGGGATTATTGAGGAGGTAGGTGCCCATTTGTTTCGTTTTGGGATTTGCTGGAACATCCGGCAGCTATGTGATCGAAGAATGACTTAATAGGAACAAAATCCATGGAATTTGCAGTGGAGAAGCCTTTGCAAGTGGTGAACGCCCCGTCGATGACCAGATTCTGGCCGCTGATGTAACGGGCGTCATCGCTGCAGAGAAAGAGGGCGGAGTTGGCAACGTCAATGGCTTCGAGAGTGACACCCTTTAGCTCCATCGTCGCCTCCAGCATCTCTTCCGCGGATCGTTTGTCGAAAGAGGGGAAACTCTTTTTCATGGCGTCGATCAACATGGGCGTCGGCACTCCCGCAGGAGAAACGCAGTTCACCCGGATGCCGTGCGCCGCCAGATCGATGGCCGCCGACTTCATAATCCCCAACACTGCGTGCTTCGACGCCGTATAAGAAGGCCCGTTGGGCATCGCCATCACCGATGCCATGCTCGACGTCATGAGCACAGAGCCTCTGGTTTTGGCGGCTATCATCGCCCGAGCCGCGTGCTTTGTGCACAGATACGCTCCGCGCACATTCACTGAAATAACCCTTTCAAAATCCTCGACAGTGACGTCTGCCATGGACGGGAATAGCCCACCCGGGATCCCTGCGTTGCTGAACATTATGTCGAGACGGCCGTGCTTCTCCAGTGCGTAGTCCACGAGGGCAGATACATCCTCTTCCTTCGACACATCGCAGTGGAAAAAGCAGGCATTCGGAGACAGGGATTTTGCCAAAGCATTTCCGAGGTCGTCCTGAATGTCTGCAATTACTACTTGCGCTCCATTCTCCACGAATAACTTGGCGCTCGCCTCTCCGATTCCGCTGGCTCCTCCCGTGATCACGGCGACCTTGCCCTGCAGCCTGAAATATCAAATCCAACAAAAACAGCCATCAGATTTATTCTTTGTTATCAGTAAATTACTATAGCCATGAAAGTTCAACGAAGAATCACCTCATATTGTCTACTGTCTGCGCCTAACCCCAATGGTTCATATGCAGAAGAGTAGAGGGTGCAGATATCATATTTGTAGTGCCTTCATCGCCGTGGCATCTCCATCAGTCTCCACCCACCCACTTGAATATCCTAACCACCTATGAGAACTTTCAAAGCACTGGAGCTTCTGTACAACCTATTACCTACTTCACTGTTCTGACGATTTATAACAAACTTCAACAACTAGCTTCTGCACTAGGTATTATAAAAATCTTATAACACATGCATGCGCATGGCAACCTCATTTCAACAATTATATATATGTATATATATTCGAGAGGAGTGGATGTTGATTCAAGCTTTGTTTCTTTTTAGGTGGACAGTAGCCCTTTTTTTAACCGATTAGGCCGCAGCATGTGACTGAAGGATAGTTGGACGTTGTGGAAGTATCCATCGCATTTTAAATGCAGTGCGACACATCATATTTTAATGGAGTACGACACATCATATTTTTAGTTTAAGAATAGTATAATGCTCTTCCAACACAAAATATAAAAATATAAAAATGCTTATCCAAATAATTTAGATATACTAATATACCAACCAATCAGATATACTAATATACCCACAAATATAAATAAAGAAATAGCATATTAAAATAATATCTTATATTTAAGCATGACAATTATTATAATAAAAGAAATACCATATTTCAAACTATGGGTGAAAGTTCCTTCTTTCACCCTTATATATACCTAAAAGGTTGTTCAAGGATGATGGAATTTTCTTGTGTTCCCTCTAAACCCTAGGAATTTTTTGTATGTTACTTAGATCACAACTTTCTTAGTCACTTGAGAAACTATTATACCTATCCCAAAAACTGCTTACTAGATTGTTCCAAACTTGCCTTCAATGATACTAATTATATGGAGGATGTCTTCACATTGACCCTCCTTATTTTATAGAGCTTAAACAATAAGATTTTTAACCAACCATCGGGTTTCTTCTATTCTAAAGAACTTCACCTCCCATGCTCTAGAATACACTAGCCCTTTAACCCATCCTTCCAATTCATCCAAGATTTGAATTCAACTAAGACTTTTCCTTTTCTCCTTAACCCTCCTTTCCAATCTCATCATTTTTGGTTTTCCCCTCGAAGAGGATAAGTTTTAAGTCGTCGATCTATAGTTTCTTCTATTGTGTGAGTTGGTTGCATAACAGGGCTCCATTCCTCGATGAGCTTAACAACCTCCATGGCATCCTGGACATATGCCTCAAATTCATAAAGCTTAATTTCCTTGAGAAAAAAATATACAGTTCTCTTCCTTTCCCATTCGTGGTGTTGCCCACATTTCCTTTCATATTGAATAGGATGGCTAATTAGCAATGAAACTTGACCCATTTGCAATTGGCACAATGAAATTAACCCAAGATATAGGAAACCCAACACAGACATTGCAATTAGGAACCTTAAAAATTGAGGGCCTCCAAGGGAATAGAAAGAAACCACCTAAGCCCCACAGAGTGTAGAAAATCCCACCCTCCTCACATCAACCTAGATAATAGAAGTAAACCATGCATAGATGCAAAAGAAAACAACAAAAATACTCAAGACCTCATGCCACCGAGAAGAGGTTGTAGACCACTTATACATTGGGGATGCCATTCTTTTGCTTCTTGAGACTTCTCAAACCTTATAAGAAATTTCCGCCACCATCAAAAATCCATTCATCCAATATTGTTGGAGGAATATTCATTTTGAACTACAATTTTCTATTCCTCACCACATTTCATCATGAGAGCACCCTTTGGTACCACTTCATAAATCATTGCACCTTCCATTTGAAAAAATGCATATTACCATTACAATTACCTCCCTAATACAATTGCCATTTTAGCATTAGTTAAGAGGGAGTTTTTACTCCCTCCAATAACCTCACTCATCCTTACATTCACATCCATGAGAACTATCTAATGGATGAGATTCCATGTGTTAATGCAAGGCAAAGTGGTAATTGATTAACATGCAATGGTGGTCATCTCCCCATTTATTGACACCCCATCCAATGGTCGTGCTGAAATAATATTTGTTAATTTTATGATATATAATATGCATTGATACTTCTAAGTTAAACACACAATAATCATGATTGCTGTAACTTAATAAACTTTATTCTTTTTTCATTATTATTCGTGATCATATTCCCATCACGTGAATTATGATGACAACTTTATATATATGTGTGTGTGTGTGTGTGTGTGTATGTATGTATGATGGATTATAAGAAATTTCATTTTTAAACAAAAAGTAATATAGATCCATTTCAAGGTTATCATGCTTAAGGGATCAAATATTTGGAGGTCTGTACATTTTCTCAAAAAATTTCAATCTAAATAAGATACAATATTTAGGGACTTTCCCTCTTTGGGCATGGTAGATTTGTAGTTTCAAGATGGATTTGCATTGGTTATGTATGTATGTATGTTATCTTACAAAGATTCCAATCGTGTGCTACTTGGTATGAGGAATATGTGCAATTCCTTCCTTGCTTAGCATTGAACTTACACATGGTAATATCTATATGTCATGTGCCAACTCCATGTTAATAATGGAAGGTATTACACATCTCCCTCATACTCAAATGATTAATATTATTTTTTTTTAGAATGGGAGAGCTTTCAATTTTAATTGTTAATGGTACTCACATGAAGTTGATGTTCAAAAAAGTTGTAACGAGGTGGATAAGAACACAAACACATAGAAACATGTCCAAATTCCTAATCATATGGCTCTAGTGCTCCTCAAACTACCATGCACTCTTTACAACTTAGATTTTTTAGAATGTACATGGTTATGATCCCAATTAGGAGAATTCATGTGCTCTAGATATTTCATGTGTTCCTAAGCAAGAGTGTGATCATGCTTGACTGTGAAAATGCCCTAGAATGCACACATGTTTCTAATTAGGAGAATGCATGAATTCTATAATGTGTGTGCATTCCTAAAGTAAAGCACATATATGTTTTGAAGTGCATACATGTTCCTATTACAATAGATGAAAATCTAGATAACCTACTATATTTTCACCTAAGGTTCATGTATCTTTCCTTGATAATGTTTAGCACCTTGAGACCCACACATAGGGGTAAAATATTATAATGGTAACTATATACCTAGTTAGAGGCAAAAGATTCCCTTGAGAGGTAATTTATGGTGGTTCAAAGTCTCATTCTTGGTTCTAGAATCCTAGAAGCTTCCTTTTGGACCTAATTATTTGGTTTATTCCACTAACCATATCTATGGTGTAAAGAATCATATTTAATGTTCAAAATATCACAATGTTGATTATCCCCATCTAGATATCAAGGACACTTTAGTAAGGTCATTCATGGTGGTTCCACATGTCATTATTGGTCCCCGATGCCTAGAAGCTTCCTTTAAATTCATCTCTCAATCATGTCCAAGGAACCAAGATCCATAACCACTATTGAAAATCTCCAAATGATTAACATATTTACACTTAGAAGCCAACAATCATCCCAATAGGTCATCTATGGTATTTTCATGTATCATTTATGAGTATTGATTTGTAGTGGTTTGAAGCATCATGTTTTCCCTTGGATGTGTACAAGCTTTGTACATTGTTTAATGCTTGGGTTCCCCCCTTGGCTATATCAAGGTCATGAGACCCATTATTAATGCTCAAAAATTTATGATGGCATAAAAAATCCTTTCTTAGTGTTCAAATTTGCAACAATAAAGAGTGAAATTGGCATCCGAAAACAAAATCCAGAAAATGGCACCGAGAAAGGGCTCCAAATGTGAGGCTTTTGATTTAATTATCCCTTAATTAAATTGAAAGTAAATTTTAATTTCATCTCATAATAACTTGTACCAATTAAGTAAGTGAGATAGACTTAGTTAGCTCAAGAAATTCGAGCTGAGGGTCAAAGGTGAGGAATGTAGAGTGATTCTATTATTTTTAGGGTCCAGTTGCAATTGTAGCACTAGTGTGGTGTGAGTGTAATCAGTTAACTCAAAATAATTGAGTTAAAATCAGTTTAACTAGTTCTAACTGAGTGATGAGATAGTGAGAAGAATTAGATTTAATTCGCAAGTAGTGATCTACCAAGTAAATGATTATTCACTATTAATAGTTGCATGCATGTTAATTCTGATGATGACCCAGTTGAGACAGAGTTTAAAGGGAAGATAACTATCAATTGTATTACTAGCAAATTGCCCGAGCACAATTAGAAAATCACACGAAGGCTCATGATGAATTGCGTAGTCAAGGAATGTTTATTATCCTATTTAATATGGATTGATTGCCTAGGGATTGCATGAGCAAGGTTGGGCTAAGAAAGCGCTGAGAATTGGCTAAGTGTTGGTCAATTTTGCGTAAGAATTGCTAATAAGTTTTGAGCAGGATCAGGGTGAGACGATAGGTAGAGTGCAGGATTTTCTCGGAGTGAGAAATTGTTGTATAGTTTCATGATTCTTTGACTTTGTACAATATATGATAGAGAGGTTTTGAACAAGTGCTTTCCCAGATACATCTTGTGTTGTGTGATTGATTATTTCTTTCTCTTACTTGCATGTGATTGAGCGATCGTGTTTTATATTCTGCAAATATAGTAGAAGGATTCAATATCTTGCTTTAGTACATTGCATGATCAGATTGAATCCATTGATATAGAGTTTCTATATAATTTATACATGTTATCATAGCTGTGTTAGAGATTTTCTACATGGTATCAGAGTGTTGGGAATCAAAATAGAAGAGAAGAAATTGAGTTTGTCTTGAGTAGGTTCAAATTTGCAAATTTATTCTTTAGGGTCCAACAATATATCAATATGTCTTTCAATGGCTTGAGACTCAAATGTAGTATCCCAAATGGGAAAATGCAGTAATACTTAAACACAATATAAGAAATGCAACTAAGTAAACAATAAATCTAAAGACAACATCAGAATTCACAGAGAAGTTGAGGCATTTTATTATATGGAGATGAATCAATTACAAAATGTACAGAAAATGAGTAGATCTAGCCCAAGAGAAGGTCTAGAATCACCCAACAATAGTGCTGCAACTAGCACTGCGTAACTAATGAGCTTACAGAAGAAATACTACGATGTCCCTGCAGTTGATATACATGTAAATACTGCAAAGAAAACTGTAGATATAGGGAGCTCAAGAGCTCCGATGATGCCAAGATTCAAGAACTGGCCAATGTGATGGGTTCCCAAGATAACCCAGAAAGGATTTTACACATCTACAACTTTGGAAAATCACCCTCCTAGGGTTTGATCCTTTATTTGTTGGGATTACATATCTGAAGCTGGATATGACAAATAGATGGCTGAAATATGTCACAAGATCAGATCTAATCTTGAAGGGTTGATCCCTCCTTCAGATCTACAAGCTAGAAGCTTTAGATCTATCTTCTCAATCCTCCAATGATGATTACAGCTACTGCAACACAACTGCTCATAAAAAATGCACTGTAAGGGAAAGAGAGGCTTTATGCGTGCTGAAATATGCTGCAATAGACTCCAGGCTGATGGAAATACTGATGGAAATACTGATGGAAAGGTGAGGGGATGATCCCTCACAGGATTACTAGCTGAAATGCTAGCAACTTCCTTCCTCTTTTGGATCTGCAATAATGGACAGCATAATTCCTGAAGGGATTACTGCTGCTAGGAGATCAATAACGTTTGGCCTGATGCCAGATCTGAAATGAAGCTCTGGGAATGCTAATATCCAAGCCCAAGATGATAGGAATAATCCTTCATTGGTTCTCCAACTGAAATACTGAAGACAACCTCCACCTTCTAGCTAATCTTCAGAAATCTGCAATTTCTGAATATGAATGTTCTGCAGAAAGTAGGAAAATATAAGTGGCACCAATGCCTGATGTAGATTGAAGTACAATACTCTTTCCATAGCTACTCAAAGAAAGAGGTGGGATTCTCGACCAAGAACACCCTGTGCTAAACAATACTTGCAATCTTTGCTAAACAACCCAAGAAAGCAATGGAATGTCACATAGTAATTCCAGATATAAACATACCTCAAAATAAATAATCAATAGCGTGCCTTCATTGTTGTCTTCATATCCTTTATATAGTTTATGAGCCTTCCCATGCTTTGGCCCCCATCTAAATTGCACTGTGCATGTGGACAAGATCCTCCATGTTTGATTGCGATGTATTTCCAAGTCATCCATCATGTTTAGGTGCAATGTGCACCCTCTCCATCATGTGTGCATTAATTGCACAAATTCCTCCATCATCTCATCATGAATGCTCCATGATCTTCTATTTGATCCCTTCAAGATCTTAGTTGACTATATCAACCTCCATTATCTATCTCATTAATGAGACATGATCTCCAATTCCATTCACATTAGTAGTGGCTCCACTACCTCATTATGTATATATAGGCTTAATTAATCCACATTTACACATAAAAAGTGTATATTTGTTCATCTTGAGGATTATGGGTCCCTCCACCCTTTTATTTACTTAATTCATTAAGAAAATTAAGAACTTTAATATTCCAAATATTAGGTGAAAATTAGGAATATTACAATCCTCCCCGAAAAAATGTTGCTTGACTTCAAGCAACTACAAAAGTGGATGCTACATCAAACATCCTCCCTCCAAATGGCTTCCTCCTATAGAAGGCCTTCCCATCTGTCACAATGTGTCATGCATGTCCAGCTCCAAAGCTGCCTCTCTAGAATATCTAGAATGGCTTCCAACTGAAAATTTAGATACCCTTCCTTATCAATGAATCTCCAAGTGGCAACAATATGATGACCAAAGTTCTCCTCTATACATTAGATACATAAGATGAAGTGGTTCATTCCCCAAGTGGAAAGTCCCTACTCATGAATTATCTCTCCAATCCATGATACATAGAGTAGATTACATCTATCAATGCTCACATCATTAGCCATGTTGGCCATGTAGGAATCAAACATCACATCATCATAGTGAAAATCAAGAAGTAGAGACATATGGATGAACATGAACAATGTTAAACCATATTCTCCCAATAACAACCAACGCAGCAAAGCCTTTTGCTGCCATGCTATATCATCATGAAAACAAGTGAGAGATCCATACTCTCTCAAAATAAGCCACCGCAACAATGCTTCTTGTTGCCATGCCAAATCATCAATGAGAATATGAGAGTCATACTCTCTCAAAAGAAGCCATCTCAACAAAGCCTCTTGCTGCCATACCACATCATCATTATACCAAATGTAGTGGTCATATTCTCTCAAGAGAAGCCACCTTAATAAGGCATCTGGTTGTCCCATCACATCATCATTATACCATGTACAATGACCATAATCTCCCAACAAAATCCAACGCTGTAAGGCCTCATGTTGCCATCCTCCAACAATTTCATGCAATGTATGGGAAAAATTCAGCCCATATTCTCCCATTAGTAGCCATAGCAACAAGGATTCTTGTTGCCTCCTTGCATTATCATGATGCAAGTCATGGAGCAACAATATAGTAGTGAACATGTAAAATGTCTCATCAACATAATACAAACAATCTCCCTTATGCCACACCATGTGAGAGTTAAACTTTCTCCCAAACCCAAGTACATACATGAACATGAGATACATCCCAAACAAAAATACATGTAAATACATGAGACATATCCCAAACAAGAGTAAATACAATGACATAAGATATAACATGTGATGTCTAAACTCTCTCATGAATAACCAAAGGAACTATGCCTTTTTCTTATGCATCCTTTCAGTGATGTGTAAGTCATGAATAAGAAAAATATTACTCCTTGAGTGGTAACCATACTCACCCAAAAGCAACCAGCACAACCATGCTTCTTGCTACCCTGTATCATAGATCTGTAAGTGGTTTGGCAACCCCTTGCTCCATATCATCAACCATTCATCCCAATGTGGATTATGGATCTCATTTTTCATATACTTGGTATCCTCCCATTGTAGGACACCAACCTCCTCAAACTGTTGAAGAACTTTTCACTCCATGAAATTTTGAAGTGCACCTGCAATGAGATCTCCTAATGAGACCTTCTTCTCATCCATGGCCTTCCAAAACCAATGAGGTTCTGGATCTACTCCAAGTATAAGTCTCTCTTTGAGCTATGATATGCTCATTGAGAAAGTGTTATCAAGAAAGGAGAAAATATTTCTCATCTCAAGATGTCTACCATTCATCATCTTAACCTCCATTGCTTCATGAGTGAAGATACCTTCAGAATGCTCCAAGAATAATGGGATCTCTTCATTATCACTGCTACTAAGTGACAACGCTGTAGATATGCATGGTAATATATGTGTTGTCTCAAAGCAAGGCGCAATCTGGATCTCATAACCATTCATTGTACATAGGATCATGCTCATCCTATTCTCTGAAATTCTACACTTCAAATCAAAGGGTTGAATGTAGTCCATCCATGATAAACTGGGATAGCTTTTAATCTCGTCCTTGATTAGATCAAGGGTCCTCTGCACTGTGATATGTTTCTGCTTCAAATCAACATTTTTATATAACCCTTGGTTATGCATTGGCCCTGATGGCATGTACCCATAAGTTTCAATAAGATCTACTGAACAATATGTGTTTAATATGTATGCATACCTTGGATCAACTGCTGTGTGGGAACCTCTTGACAAAACACAAGAGTTCCTCCAACTGGGACAATGGTGTCTCCAACTGCTAGTAAGAGAGATGGTTTCTCTTCTACCATTGTACCAACATTGGAATCTTCCTTCTCTTCCTCATGCATCTCTTGAATCATGCATGGGACTCTATATGTCAAGATCTCAATACTATCTTGCAAAGTTGAAAGTGTCTCTTCTTCGGATGTAAGTACTTCTGCAGGTGGTGGTGAATGTAGTGACTTCTTCTCCAGAGTGACAAGATTGGCATCCTTCTTTGTTTCCTTAGGAAATGTTTCTTTGTGACACATCTCTATCTTCTTTACATCCAACTTATTCCCCAACTTGTGAAAGAAATATGAATATTTAGTCACCTTTGCATGCTCCATGTGACTAAACCACCAATCATTGGCTTCACCTAAGAGATGAAGTGCTGCAATTTGGACAACCTCTTTTTCAGCCGCAGGATGTAGCATGAAAAATGTATCTAACTCTTCCCTCCAAGCCTTAATAGTGCTTGAGGAAGACCCATCAAATGTAGGAAAATAGAATGTATTGTGCCGCTTCCTTCTATTTCTGCTATAGGGTCTTCTTTCTTCATTGAGTTCAAAGAATTCTTGGAGAGTTAGTATCTATTTGAATGCTCTAGTCTGTGCCTTGTACTCTTCAAGATACAAACTGAGAGTCTCATGAGTCTCAGGTTCTTTTCTTTCTTCATTTCTTTACCTCTCACCTCCTTCAAAGAAAGTAGGCATAGTAGATCTATGAAGAGATCTATGATTCTCCAGTTTTCTTTTCTACTGATAGGAAGTGCTTGGACCTTCCTTATCAAATCTTCTTCTTGGATCTTTCAATTTCCTTTCTCCCTTCATTTGATAGACCTCCTTGGAGAGATATTGCTTGGATCTAAAGAGAGGAATGGCAAAACTATCCTCCTTCATGATAGATCTCATCTATCTGCTTCTTATTTTGATGAAAAAGATGAAGTTTCCACAAGATGAGCCAAAGATCATGCTCTAATACCACTGTAGTATCCCAAATGGGAAAATGCAGTAATACTTAAACAAAATATAAGAACTGCAACTAAGTAAACAATAAATCTAAAGACAACATAAAAATTCATAGAGAAGTTGAGACGTTTTATTATATGGAGATGAATCAGTTACACAATGTACAGAAAATGAGTAGATCTAGCCCAAGAGAAGGCCTAGAATCGCCCTACAATGGTGCTGCAACTAGCACTGCGTAACTGGTGAGCTTACAGAAGCAATACTGCGTTGTCCCTAATGTTGCTGATATACATGTAAATGTTGCAAAGGAAAATGCAGATCTAGGGAGCTCAAGAGCTCTGATGATGCCAAGATTCAAGATCTGGCCAATGTGATGGGTTCCCAAGATAACCCAGAAAGGATTTTCCAAATTTACAACTTTGGAAAATCACCCTCCGAGGGTTTGATCCTTTATCTGCTGGGATTACAGATCTAAAGCTGGATATAACAAATAGATGGTTGAAATATGTCACAAGATGAGATCTAAGCTTGAAGGGTGGATCCCTCCTTCAGATCTACAAGCTAGAAGCTCTAGATCTAACTTCTCAATCCCCCAATGATGATTACAGCTGCTGTAACACAAATGCTCATAAAAAATGCAATGTAAGGGAAAGAGAGGCTCTATTCCTACTGAAATATTCTTCAATAGACTCCAAGCTAATGGAAATACTGATGGCAAGGTGAGGGGATGATCCCTCACGGGATTACTAGCTGAAATGCTAGCAAATTCCTTCCTCCTTTGGATCTGCATTAATGGAAAGTGTAATTCCTGAAGGGATTACTGCTACTAGGAGGTCAATAAATTTTGGCTTGATGCCAGATCTGAAATGAAGCACTGGGAATGCTGATATCCAAGCACAAGATGATAGGAATAATCCTTCACCAGTTCTCTAGCTAAAATACTGAAGACAACCTCCACCTTCCAACTGATCTTTAGAAATCTACAATTTCTGAATATGAATGTTCTACAAAAAGTAGGAAAATATAAGTGGAACCAATTCCTGATGTAGAATGAAGTACAATACTCTTTCTAGAGCTACTCAAAGAAAGAGGTGGGATTCCCGACTAGTAACACCCTGTGCTAAACAACACTTGAAATCTTTGCTAAACAACCCAAGAAAGAAATGGAATGTCACATGACAATTCCATATCTAAACAGACCTCAAAATTAATAATCAATAGCCTACCTTCATTGTTGCCTTCATCTCCTTTTTATAGTTTATGAGCCTTCCCATGCCTTTGCCCTCATCTAAACTGCGCTGAGCATGTGGAAAATATCCTCCATGTTTGACTGCGCTGTCTTTCCAAGTCATCCATCATGTCTAGGTGCAATGTACACCCTCTCCATCATATGTGCATTAATTGTACAACTTCCTCCATAATCTCATCATGAATTCTCCATGATATTCTGTTTCATCCCTTCAAGATCTTAGTTTACTGTATCAACCTCCATGATCTATCTCATTAATGAGACATGATCTCCAATTCCATTCACATTAGTAGTGGCTCCACTACCTCATTATGTAGATCTATCTTAATTAATCCACATTCACACATAAGAAGTGGATATTTATTCATCTTGAGGATTATGGGTCCCTCCACCCTTTTATTTACTTAGTTCATTAAGAAAATTAAGAACTCTAATATTCCAAATATTAGGTGAAAATTTAGGAATATTAGATCAAATATGCACTTGAGGGAAGCTCAAATTATATTTCATGGAAGGAAAGGATGGAGGCAGTGTTGGAGGACAACGAATTAAAGGAATTCATATATTTTGATATTCCCAAGCCCGCAGCAGAAGATGCCCAACTTCTTGATGCATGGAAGAAGAAGGTAGCAAAGGAGAGAAGGATCTTGTTAGATGGAGTTCAAGATCATATTGTCTCAAGTATCCATGGGAAGGCGACTCCATATGCTATGTGGAAGGCCTTGATATACTTATTTCAGAACATCAGCGACCAAACAAAGTTAGCGTTGAAGGGAAAGCTCAGAAATATCAAGAAGGAGGAGGGCGAGACAGTAGCAACATACTTGGCGAAGTTCACTCAATGTCGAGATGAGCTTGGAAGTATTGGTGTGACCATAGCCGATGATGACTTGGTGAGCCTAGCACTTCTAGGCCTTCCCAAGGGTTGGCATAGTTACCAGGACTCTGAGAATGGGAGGGAGAAGTTATGAGATTGGGAGCGATTATGGTCGGATTTGGTAATAGAAGAGATAAGGCGGAGCACTAGAGACGAGATCTCCAACACCAACAAAGAATAAGATTGTGCATTAGTGGGAAAACAAAAGAAGGCCAAGGGAAAAAAATCCCAAGTGAATAAGGCAAGAGAGACTTGTCCAAGATCATATGTTTTCACTGTCACGAACATGGGCACTATGCTTCGAATTTTCCACAGAAGAAGGCAAGAAAGAAGGAGACTACAGTTGCAATAGCTGAAGCATTGGCTTCATAGTCCGAGCTTGATTTTAATCTCATTGCATGCATGGCCAACACGGTAATGGGATGCATGTGGTATCTAGACAACGATGCCTCATTCCATATGATGGGGAATAGATATCTATTCAGTGACTTGGAGGAGAAGGACCTCCAGCATAACATAGAGTTTGGAGATGACGGGAGGTACAGCGTGACCAACATAGGTACAGTGACCTTTCAGAGGGAATTTGGCTCCCCTCTCAGACTAGCATATGTTTTGTATGTTCCTGGCCTAAGAAATAATCTTGTCTCCGTAACGTTATTGGAAGACCGTGGTTATGAGGTGATGTTTAGAAAAGGAAAAGTTTTCCTTAACCACATAGCCACGGGATAGGTGAAGCAGATCATTTCAAGAGTCAAGAACCTCTATGCTCTCGAGGTTGAGGATGCATGCAAGGATTTGAGGAGAAAACCAATGGTTAATGACTTGGTGGTTGAGAGGGAGAAATTATCTCTCAACATGCAGCCTCAGAAGCAGTCTCAGAAGGTTGTGGTGTAGGCACAATTGGAGAAGCGGAGAGGAGACTGAGTGGTAGATTCCACTAAAGCGGAGACTTCATGGAGGGGGAAATTTCAAGCCAAAAAGGCAGAGGGATTACATGCAACTATACCTCTAGGTGTGAGGTGGAGTGATGTGTAGAATTAATCCTAAGAAGAAATTTGGGCAGGGTCCATTGAGATAGTGTGTATCATGGATCGAACATGGCTATGAGAAGCCCATAGTACAACAGTAGCAGGAACAATCAGTTAGATTGATGCCGCCAGATGTCAGGCAGACAAAAATTATAGTGACACATTTCGAATACTAGAGCGCAAATCAAAGTTGGAAGCGGTGCAAAGTGCATGGATGCAGATGTTGACAACAATGTAGAGAGTCCAGTAGAGATGTGCAGTAGGATCCAATAGTTAGAAGACTCTAATGACAGACGCATTATATTGATTCAATTGTTTGGAGGCTATTTAGTTTTAGGATATTTGCATGTGCAAACAACACTAGAGAAGTGTTGCATGCAAGAACATTCCAAAGGTACCGAATCAGGATAGATTGATTCCTTTCTTGTTAAGAAGGAGTGTTGAAATTTGCAACAAGAAATAGTGAAATTGGCATCCAAAAACAAAATCTAGAAAATGGCACCCAGAAATGGCTACCATGTGAGGATTTTGATTTAATTATCCCTTAATTAAATTGAACTTAAATTGTAATTTCATCTCATAACAACTTGTATCAATTAGCTAAGTGAGATAGACTTAGTTAACTCAAGAAATTCGAGTTGAGGGTCAAAGGTGAGGCATGTAGAGTGATTCTATTATTTTTAGGGTCCAGTTGCAGTTGTAGCACTAGTGTGGTGTGAGTGTAATCATTTAACTCAAAATAATTGAGTTAAAATCAGTTTAACTAGTTCTAACTGAGTAATGAGCTTGTGAGAGGTCAAGTGAATTAAATTAGATTTAATTCACAAGTAGTGATCTACCAAGTAACTGATGATTCATTATTAATAGTTGCATGCATGTCAATTCTGATGACGACCTAGTTGAGAGAGAGGTTAAAGGGAAGATAACTATCAGTTGTATTATTATCAAATTTCCCGAGCGCAATTAGAAAGTCACAGGAAGGCTCATGATGGATTGCGTAGTAAAGGAAGGTTGATTATCCTATTTAATAGGGATTAATTTCATAGGGATTGCATGAGCAAGGCTGGGCTAAGCAAGGGTTGGGAATTGGCTAAGTGTTGGTTAAATTTTCCTAAGAATTGCTAGACAGTTTTGAGCAGGATCAGGGTGAGACCATCAGTAGAGTGCAGGATTTTCTCGGTGTGAGAAAGCGTTTTATTGTTTCATGATTCTTTGAGTTTGTACAATATATGATAGAGGAGTTTTGAGCAGGTTCTTTCCCTAGATACATCTTGTGTTGTGTGATTGATTATTTATTACTCTTACTTGCATGTGATTGAGCGATCGTGTTTTATATTCCGCAAATATAGTAGAAGGATTCTGTATCTTGCTTTAGTACATTACATGATCGGATTCAATCCATTGATATAGAGTTTCTATATAATTTATACATGGTATAAGAGTTGTATTAGAGATTTTCTACATGGTATCAGTGTTGCGTTAGAGATTTTCTACACTTAGAGCCCAAGGATACCATCTAGAGCTCTTGTGTGGTGCTTCAAGGTATTTCTAATTTATCTAGATTCCTTGAATATTTCTTTAGGACCTGAGTAATGTGATTTTTTCCCTAGATTGTATCCTTTACCCTTAGACACATTCCTACTATTCAAAACCACCAAGATGAACTAACATTCCCAACCATAGGCCAATATATTCTTAGGAAATTGTGTGTGGTTGTTCAAGGAATCCTAAGTAGCCTTGGATGGATATAAGCTTCCTTTAGGGCCTAAGATTCATGTTTCATCACTTGACCATACTTAGGTCCTCAATACCCATACCTAGTGTTCAAATGGTAGTGGTACCTACATACCTATTTAGAGTCAATGGATTCTCCTGAGAGGTCATTTTATTTGTTTAAGGCATGTCATTTTTAACTTAAAATTTTAGAAGCTTTCCCTATGAATTAACTCTTATGTTTTTTTAAATTAACCATATTTAAGGTCTAGAGCCTCATAGTTAATGTTTAAAACCTTATAATTCTTACTATATCCATTTGGAGAGCTAGGATTCCCTGAAAATATCTATTTGTTTAGTTCAACATGTCATTTTTATCCCTAAATGCTGAGAAGATTACTTCCATACCTAAGGCCTAGGCTTCCTCACTAGATCATGTACAAGGACATAATACCCATAGTTATTTCTATAATTCCATAATGATTCCCATATCCACACTTGAAGGAAAAATCTCCCCTTCAAATATCATCCGTGGTGTTTTGAGGTGTCATTCATGACCTTCAAGCTTTAGAATCTACCTAAAACATTGAGAGGTTGGGTGTAGTGGTTGAGGTTTCATGTTTGGCCTTTCATGCATAGAAGCCTTGTACTTTAGATAAGTCTTGGGAATTAACATGCCAATGCTTAAAACCTTGTGAGGGCATTAACTTGACTTTTTAGAGGCCAAGGATACCTTTTAGAAGTCATATGTGGTAATTTGAGGGATTTTTCATGGTTCTAGATTCCTTAAAGATTTATTTAATAAATCAGTAATCTCCTTCTTCTTTTGATGTTTATAGGACCTAAAGACACATATTTACTGCTCAAAACCACCTATTGATGCTAGCATCATGAATCATAAACCAATAATACCTTCATGAGGTCATGTGTGGTTTTTTAAGGTGTCTTTCTTGGCCTTGAATTGCTAAAAGCTTCCTTTGATCCTAAGTTTCATGTTTTCTCCCCTCACCAAATTTGGGGTCCTAATACTCATACCCAATTCTAAAAAATGATAATGGTACTTATATACCTAGTTTGATACAAACGCTACCCTTAAGGGGTAATTTGCAGTGGTTTGTGGTGTCATTCTTAGTTGTTAGACTATAGAAGTGCCATTGCTCCATATGGTGTATAAATACGACAATTTTCTTTGATGATATAGAATAATCAACTATATCATTTAAAATTACTAAAATAATTATCAAATGTTTGATATTTTTTATCATTGTTTCCCCAACATTCATTAGAATTATAACTCAGCCTTACGATTTTCAGACTACCAATGTAGATTCAATGAATGGTTGGGGACACATGGAACCCTCTTGTGACCCATAAAATCCCCATCATGAGCCACCAGTTCCCCATGATATACCACCATGGTCCAATATGTGTAACTACCATGTCAAAAAAGTATTCATCACATGGGTGGGTTTGGCATCTTCAAGCTTAATTATGCCTACTAATTCAGTGATTGGTTTACTTCCATTTAATCGTGGAATGGATGGTAGACTTTAAGATTTCTATGGTTTTTGGATCCCAATATTCCAAGGTCATTTTGAGGCCTTAAATTATTTCTTTTGGAAACTTGGGGGGACAAGGGTTGTCATGGAATTCCTTGGAATTAGTCAAAAGTTGTAATCCTTATATAGTTATTTTTAACAATATTTTGTGCCCCAAACGAATATTGTATGCAAAGGTTCTGCCCGTAGGAAGCTGATGTAAACTAACCACCTCGAGGACCACAAACCTTTTGGTGTTACATTTTTCTATTTTTAGATTTATCAATATTTAAGGTTATTTATTTATGTTAAAATTCCATTCTTTTATCTGAGTCTTCTAATATCTTTTGTGAATGTGAGTAACCTCCATCTCTCTGTGTTCAAGGATAAATATCACCATTTTTTGAAGAGGTAAATCCCCTCTACGGACAGAGGCGATCCCTACTAGCCCAGAACGGGTCTAGCAACAATCATCAAATGCTACAGCGCAAGTTCCTAATTGCGAATAAACAGACCAACGATGGAGGCCTACCTGGAATCCAACACTATGATTCATAGAAGAGACACTGTTCCCGTTCCTCAGCCTCGACAGATCACGATCTCCATGAATGGACACCTGCACATGCAAGAAACAATATGAATACAAGCATAAAATCTAGAATACGCAACTATATATCAGTCAGAAAGGATATAAATCATCATTATCATAAGTGAAAAACAGAGTGGAACCATAACCAGTAGTCATTCATTAATAAGCAATCGAAAGAGAGTACAACCAATGTTCTGACGTTGAGGTCTCCTTCGGAGGGGTCTCCAGTCGTACACGTCTCGCAAAACCTGCCAGGGATAGGACAAGCCTCTCTTAGAGTCTCTCGACAATAGTCTCCTCGCTTGAGTTTTCCTTAAGGGAAGAATGAGGGCTCTTGCAGCATTATGGCTCTTGGGAATTTGAGAACTTGGAGATTCAAGACTTAGGCACTTCAAGACTAGCTTGCAATGGCAATGGGCAAGCTTTTATAGATGGAGGAAGGGGAGTTGGGATCTCTATAATTGTTGGATTGGCCCTATCATCAAGGAAGCTTCCATGAGAGGTGGCAAACCACTTCCTCTCTATAGAAATCCGTAGCCAAACGTCCCAACTCAAGATAGAAATCAGTCCAGGAATTTGTGAGGATGAAACTTCCGCCATCTTATTTTAAAAAACACTCCTTAAATTGGCTGGCGCGACTGCGAATCTGGGACAGAGCGCCAGTCGGCGCGGCCTCTTTGTAGGATTTTCCTCATTGGCACGAGTAATGAACGGGCTACCCGCGCTAATGCAAAAAGGGATGTTTTTATGGTTTTTTGCAAGGAGATGTCTTCAAGGCAATTGAAGCTCATGTTTAGAGGAATGCAATGATAATGGTTTCAAGGCATGAAATTGCTCACAGGTCACAGAATGGTCCCTCCAATGTGCGGGACGGGGAATGGTAGGGACGGTGACAAATTACTGTGTAACAGATGCCCCCTAAAGCATGAGGCCCGAGAGTGAAAGAGGGGTGAAATGCTTTACGAGAACGTATCCAACTGAAGCTCCGCCGGCAGAAAACCTGCGTGGAGAAATACAACTGATATCTCAAGTACATGATGTATATGTGGTATGGACGCAGCCATCCAAAACAGTATACAATAATCCAGACCCAAGGTATGGACGCAGCCACCCAGCGAGGATCGATAAATAGACTTAGGTATGGTTGCAACCATCCAGTGAATAAGTCATGGAAATAATAATCCTCAAATTCGCAGCTTGGATTACAACAGACACAATCCAGGGTCTTGCGCTCCATCTTGACCCGAACAAAGTACAAGTTCAAGCATGCAAATATGTGAGCTGAAGTCGAACATGCAAGAACATCGTCTGATTACCAGCCAATGATGAAAGCTGTTAACAAACACGAGAGTAACCACCAATAATGACGATGGTCCTCAAGGTACTACAGGTACAATCTACGGCATGTGAATCAATGAGCTGGCGTCGAACACCCATAGAATCACTCGAATGGAGGCCAATGATGAAAACCTCATGTCGAATACGACGAACCTGCCATTGAGGCATCCAGGCTCCAAGGTACCATAAGGGAGTCTCTAGATCAGCCTCCTGGATAATGAGTTGAAGTCGACAGGAAGTGGCCTTGATCGAAGGTGGGCCATAAATTTTCCCACATCATCGATACGAGACAGAGGAACATGATGTTTTGTTGTGAATCAGAATCATACGAGAATCAGAGGAAGGTTGATATTTGCAGAGGTCAACTTCTCTTAACATGTAACCAGCACGACAGTGGACTTGGCGGTATTTGACATCAACGGATCAGAGGTCATGGTGACGAGGCAATGAACAGATGAGAGGTCAAAAGGGATTATCCAAACCCACGGAGACAAAGTGAAGAAACGAGATGAGATGTCCCCAACCCGACACGAATGCAGACAAGTGCCATGTTCAAGAGCGACATACTACCGACACGACAATGATGATGGTTCCATTTTCCCCCACCATTTCTGGCGAGTACCCCAATTATTTTTGATAACAAGCTTGAAGGGGATATCATATGCTTGTAATGTAAGTCCGCCCTTCGGGCGAATCCATCCTAGTACATTTAACGAGCCCTAGGAAGGAGGAACTCGGAGAACGTCATTTTGACTGAGCCCAATGTCATCAGGGTTTAATGAGTCTGACAAAGGAAGAACTCGGCGTCTTTTCATGTTTAGAGAGTTTGAAAAGACAGTGGAAAAGTAAACTCCAGCGGTCCCTTTTCGTAGATAGTTCCTCGGACCCGAAAAGGTAGAAAACAATACCCGATAAAACCTCCTAGTCGCGATAGGCTAGGGTATTCCTTTTTCATAAATAATCCATCCCAGCCCGAAAAAGGGGTAAATGTATACTGGGTAGATGTCGTTTCGCAGCCACTTTAACGAGATCGAAACGACAAGGGCCTCGGCAATCTTTTCATGTTTAGAGAGTCAGAAAAGAGCTGAAAGATGACTCCAAAGTGACTTTTTCGTGTTTTTACCAAGTCCGGAAAAGTATAAAATACAACTCGTTTCGCCATTTACGTTGCATAAAAACCTGTTGCTGCATAGAAAGGCAAGTGTAAAATCCATTTTCGACAAAACATACGAGATTTTAATGAAAAATGAATTTTTAAACTTAAAACAGAGCTCAAAAAGTTATAAATAAGTCGAAATGGTAAAAATAAAATTACTTTTACTTTTTACCTGAGTGCAGAGCAACATTGGTCCATTTACTGTGCAAACTTCTAGCGGCGATTATGACCAATCCGGGCCACCATTCAGAGTTTCGTCAGTTCTAGGTACAAGGCGCTTCCTCATACTTCATTTCAGTCCATTTTTTAATAGTTTTTCATCATGCATTAGACTTCTGTGGCCACTTTTTAAATTTTTAGGGCTCTGCTCATTGGCGCGGGTATCGGGCACAGACCTGCGCCAATGGGCTTTTATATGCAAAGGGCTCGCGCCAGCGGCGGAACTCAAATTTTCGCCCCAAAAAACAATATTTTAATCAATTAGAATGGATTTTGAAGCTCAACAGAGATCTAATTAAAGGTTTGTGACCATGTTGATGCAGGAAACCGAGCAGGATGGTGATTGAGTGGAAAGAAAGAGAGCACGGGGAAGAGGAAGAAATGACCATGGAGAATGAGACCTGCATGAATGCCCTCAGAAACTGCAGGCTCAAGAAATTCTTCCTGACACCTTGTTTGCGTGCTCAACCTGAGCTACTTCAGTACCTGGTGAGCATTTGGGATGAAAAAAAACAAGTATTCAAGCTACGAGACCAGGTGTTGGAACTGGACGTATCTGATGTGTACTTCATAACCGGACTGTCGCGTAGAGGTCCGGTACCCATACTGACAGGGAGCAGACCGTCAGGTGAGAAAATGGAGGAAGTGATGGCACGAGTGTGCCCATGGGCACAAATGGGATCAGGGAGTAAAAAGGTGGATATCCACACTATCCCCGATTTGGCACTACGATTAGTACTGCATTCCATCACGCGGGCTGCGGGATCACAGGCACCGCATGAAGCGACGAAAGCCCAACTCTTATTGGCTTCAGAGTGCATGAGTCCCATACTTTTTGACTAGGCCACATCAGTAACGATCAACATCAAGAGACAGCTGACGAGATGCAAACAAGCCTAGCTGAAGCAGTTTGGCTATGGGTCTATCCTGGTATCGTTCATTCTGGAACGATTACCAATCTTCCAGGCCAAGGGGCTGTTGTAGCAGAGCCGATACCACGAGAGCCGTGAATGGCTCACTGGGCAGCACTAATGCCCAGAGCAGGAGGAGGCCAACAGATGTCCTGGAGGCCAGAGTTTTTTGGGTGGTTGCGGCGCCAGTTGATTGTATTTGAGGACTAGCCTTATGCCGAGACAGACTTTATTGGAGACCCAGATCTCCCACTGCCGGAGGGAGAAGATTGGGACAAAGAGCTGGGTATGATCTTTTTTTATTTTTTATGTTTTATGATTTTTTTTGTTAATACATGTCCGTTCTGACAGCAGTTACATGCGTATGCAGATGTTGGCCTAGAGAGACCAGCCGGGATGTCTCCTATCGCACGGAGAAATCAGCTCGCAGTCGATCCCCATGAGGAGGGCGTGGAAGGAGGAGAGTTAGCTCAGAACCTTGAGGGGATTGCCCGAGGGATTCTGGACTATGCTCGGCTGGCGGATGTACCGTTAGCATATCAGAGACATACAGTGGGAGTGTTGAGTTGCCTCCACCGTCTACTGAGATGCCTAGTGCGTGCAGTGACTTGTTATCATGAGCACCACGAAGACTAGCCTCTTAGGGTTTTATTTCATGCATATTTTTTAGAGACGTGTCGTCTTCAGATGTAATAAGACGAACATGTATATTTTTTTATTTTATGCGATGCACACTATGTAAACATTTCGATATCTATATATATACATATCTATTTCTGGATGGAATTTTCCTCTTACATGTGATAATGATTTACAAATTGCGCAAATGTCTATCTAACACCAAATTAGCTACTGCATCTGTTAATGTATTCATGTGCCTGGGTATATGCTGATATGTAATATAGCAAAATTTCTTTCCAGTAAACGAATACGCAGATATAGACGTAAAATGTGTGGATTTCTGACCGAATAATGACCGTTCAGTTGTAAAACTACAAGTTGTGAGTCTAGATACACAAGCAATTCACGGATACCAAGGTTTACAGCCTCAATTAATAATTCTAATACAGCACTATATTCCGCGATGTTATTTGTAGTACGTCCCAGACACACACCTTGCAGGTTCACCAACTCACAAGCAGGATCATAGATTACCCAGGCTGCCGAAGACAGACTTTACTGGTACTGCGGGAGGCACCATCCGCGAACCCAACAAACGGATTGATGGACATCTGCACAATCAGGAAGACCCAATCAGCAGAAAGATGTTTACACTGCACACCACACCACACATGCACACAAATTAATGAACACACCTATGTACACACACCACACAAAAATTACTTTAAGCGTAGTATTTCTTCAGGTACAACCCATTTCTGGGCTGCGCCAGCGGAACTCCTTCATAATCTATAAGATCGTAGGCCCCATTATTTAATACCCGTTTAACTATATAGGGCCCATGCCACATGGGTTGGAACTTCCACACCCCAAGCTTATCGTGTGCTTGATCATACAGAAGGACAAGGTCCCCTTCAACGAAGGAACGTGGTGAAACCGATTGATCGAAGTGAGCTTTGACCCGCTTCTTTCGTGCCTCAAACACTAAGGCAGATAAGCGGCGGGTTTCATCTAACTGTTCCAGATACAGGAGACGCTCTTCTTCAGCAGAAGTGTCGGGTAGAAGTTCTACAGCTAGTTTCAAAGAAGCAATCTCGCATTCAACCAGAAGAGTGGCTTCCAGACCATACACCAGTTGAAATGGTGTGAATCCAGTTGCACTCTTAGCAGACGTTCGGTAAGCCCAAAGAGCTGAGAACAGTTGGAGGTGCCAATTTGATTTATGAATCCCAACTATTCATTGAAGCATAGTGACCAAAACCTTGTTCACTGCTTCAACCTGGCCATTTTCCTGAGGGTAATATGGCGTTGAGCTATCGTGGCGTAAGCCCAACCTCGATGTCAGCTCGGCCATCATATAATCTTGGAAATGAGTACCATGGTCGGTGACGATGGCCTGAGGAACCCCGAAACGCGTGATAATGTGGTTGAAGATGAATTGAGCAACTATTTTACCGTTGGCCGCAAGTGTAGGCATCGCTTCGCCCCACTTGGTGAAGTAGTCGACAACTACGATTATATACGCATGCCCTCCGGCCGAATGAGGGCTACACGTCATAAAATCCACGCCCCATTTCGCAAACGGGCCAACGGTAACAACAGGATGCAAAGGACGAGGTGGCGCGCGCATCTTGCACTGAAACACCTGGCACGCGTGACATTTTCGGACTGCTGTAATACAGTCTTTGAATATTGATGGCCAGAAGTATCCTGCTCGCAAAATATTTTGAGCAGTAGCATATCTGGACATATGTCCACCACAGGCGCCACTATGGCATTCATTAAGGGCCTTTTCAGCCTCTTCCAAGGTAAGGCACCGACGAAGCACCAAATCTACTCCAACACGGTATAAAGTATCCCCTACGATGCGGTAGGGTTGAGACTGATGCCGAATTCGACGTCAGGCATCTTTAGTCAACTCAGACCGAAATGTGGAGGTCTGAAGATACACGATTATGTCGCCATACCAAGGGTCGCGAGTACTGATGAGGAAAAGAGTTTCGTCCGGTATATGATCTTCAGAGTGTGAAGGAGCGGAGTCTGTAGGGAGAGAGCATATAAGATCCGCGAAAACCAGTGATTTAGTTGACTTAGCGGTAGTGAAATCTAAGTCAAACTCCTGCAGGATAACAATCCATTTGGAGTACTTGCCCCCCAGTAATTGTCTAGAGAGAATATATGTCATGGGGTTACAGTTTGAAACCACGGTAATCGTGCGCAGCAGGATGTAATGGCGAAAGCGTTGTACAGCGTGTACGACAACTAAAGCCAACTTCTCGACATGAGCATAGCATGTTTTAGTATCGAGAAGGTTTCGTGATAGATAATAAACGACATGTTCATTACCATCATCATCATCCTACACCAGAACCATAGCAATGGTGCTAAACACGGCGGCGAGATACAGAGTGAAATCACGATGATAGTCCAGGGGACAAAGCAAAGGAGCATTAACCAATAACGTCTTTAGCTTCTCAAAGGATTGTTGAGCAATTTCGTCCCAATGGAAGGGAACGTTCTGTTTTAACAGGCGCGTAAATCCTTTGGCCACCTCGGCGTAGTTCGGGATAAAGTGTCGAAGGAAGTTCGCTTTTCCCTGCAGACTCTGCAGCTGATATAATGAAGAGGGTGATGGGATGTTGATGATAGCCTCAAATTTTAAAGGGTCAAGGTGAATTCCGTCTTTGGAGACTATGAATCCCAAAAGACGACCAGAATCCACGCCGAAGACGCACTTATGAGGATTGAGCCTAATATTTTAGCTCCTTCAGTGAAGGAAAACCTGGCAGAGGTGTTCAGGGTGATCCTCTCGCCTAGCTGAATGAGCTGGCAAGTCGTCCAGATAAGGCTGAACGATATGGCGAATGTCGTGAAAAGCATAAGACATCGCACGTTGAAAAGTGGCTCCAACGTTCTTTAAGCCGAACGGGAGTTTTTTATACGCGAAAGTACCCCACGGACAGATGAATGTGGTCTTGTGCTGATCCTCAGGTGCAATATTGTTCTGATTATATCCTAAGAAACCGTCCATCAAGGAATAGATCTCACTTCCGGCACATTCGTCGATAATCCGGTCTATGAACGGAGTGGGATAGTTATCTTTTGGACAGGCGTGATTGATGTCACGGTAATCAACACAGACCCTAATAGTGCCCTGCTTTTTATCAACAGGGACAATGTTAGAAACCCATTCTGTGAGGGGGATAGGATAAATAAAACCCACGTTCAGAAGTTTTTCAACTTCTGCCTTAATTGCAACGGCTTTCCGAGGATGCATGGGGCGTAAGCGTTGGCGCATGGGCTTCGCACCTAGGTAGGTTGGAATCTCATGCACTACGATACTGGGATCAATCCCTGGCATTTCCTTGTAGGACCAGGCGAACACATCTCTGAATTCTTTAAAAAGATCAGTATAGACTTGAATCTCATCGGGAGAACAAGTCACTCCCACGTGAATATTCTCAACAATCCCCGGTTTAACGAAGATGTTGATCGGGATGGTTTGAGTGATGTTACTCAGGTTACCTCCCGAAAAAACCTCATGCGTCAAGATGGGCATTTGAAGAGGAGGGGTAGGAAACTGAGATGCATAACGCTCCAGAAAGTCAGTCATTACCCCCAAGCTAGGCATAAAAGAGGAGCGATGATTTCCATCGCCCCAATGCGGCTCCTCAAGAGACATAGTTTCAATGATGGCCTCATCGGAAGGAAAAGTATCTTTGAGAAGATCAGGTGAATCGGCCTGACCAAGCCAGGGGGATTGAGAGTAAACATCTAGAGCCATGCTCAAAGGAGCATGCTGAGGAGGTGGAGGATCATATGCAGCAACAATTTCACAGTAGCAGATCTCTACTAGAGTCAAGGGCATTGATTCTCCGAACTCAAACACCTGCTCAGGCGTAGGAATAAGCCAGGGGTCATCAGACCTGGAAATCATGTTAACTTGAGCGGTGTGCGGTGGTGGTGCGGGGAAGATACCCATGAGGACGAGGTCTTTGAAGAGACCGGGTCCTACACTGTCAGGGGGATTCAGAATCTGATCCACGTATGACACGTTGTTCTCGGAGGTAGAGGTGAAGAAGGACAACTGATCCACCGTGACAATTTTTCCCTCGTGAGGGAACTTAAGAAGTCAAAAGAGGTGGACGGCACGCATAGCATGGCATGGGTCCAGCTGCGGCCAAGAAGTATATTGTAGTTGAGCCTGGCGTCGACTACTTCTACTTCCACGTTAACAGTCTTCCCCTGTAATGTGATCGCTAGACTCTTGAGAACACCCAGGGGTTTAGATTCCCGACCATCAAATGCCTCTAGGGCATTGGGAGATGACAAAAGGGCTGGAGAGCCGATGGCCTTCCAACAAGCGGAGGACATAACGCAGGTAGAGGCACCTTCATCCACGACAGCCCTATGAATGTTAAGACCGTTAATCCCGACTTGAATGATAAGAGAAATCTGATGTGGAATCCGGGGAGTGAAATTATCTAAATCGAAAGTGAGAAGACTCGAATCGGCGGGATCAATGCCCCCGATTGCAGACAATAAAGCCTTCCGTTGCGAAGGAAAACTTTGAAGAACTTCTAGTGCAGACATAGTAGAGGGTGCCTGTGCCAAACCCTCAACAATGCTGTAATGTTGAGCAGCACGAGCATTTGGATTATAAGAAGATCTTCATAAGACACCTTTAGAAGGTGGCTTCACAATAGGTTCAGGAGTAGGCTTCTCGATTTCCAACGAACCGGAGATAGGTGGGGGAGGCGGTCCATCCGCAACTGCCTTCCCGGGTGCCTGCCGCGATTCGTTGTAATCCTTCGAACGCGTAGCGACAGAGATAGGTGCAGCACCATTCATCATGAAAACTTGGGACCCAAATGGTGCAGATGGTGACGGTTGTTCAACCATCTGGGTCTGTTGAGACGGGAATGACTCTTTTAGAACTGTTGGAGTCCCTTTAGAGCCCTTGAGAAGTTGACTAACCTCGAATCGTCGTGGACAATCCTTAGTATAATGGTCCCCTTCACAAATGAGGCAAGGGTACTTCGGTTTACGCTGAGAGCCATCTTCAGTACGAGATTTAGATTCTGGCTTTGGGGCATCAGATTTAGATTTGCCTTTGCCCTTCTTTTTCCCCTTGGAAGTTTTCTCCGTAGGATTGGCCTGAACGGCATTCACTTCCGTGGTTTTGCCGGAATCGGACGGGGCGGGATTAGTAGGAGCATTGTTGGAAGAATTAGACTTCTGCTTCCCATTCGAAGATTTCTTAGAATTCTGAGATACAGAACCAATGACACCATCCACCGCAGGGGTAGGTGGGGCTTTAGAGGTTCCGGACCGTGGAGCATCAGGCAAGATATCGTAAAGCATGCCGGACTGAGAATAGATAAGATCCAGATATTGGGCATGCACAATAGCTTGTTCCTCCGTCACACACGCTCCCATCACAATATCTTGGGAAATTTTATTCACGAAGGAGGTGGTGAACCAGTGAGTTAGTATCTGATCAGGTATATGAAACTTGATCAGTCTACGATGGCGCTGCCACTCATGAATGTGATCAGAGATGTGAGTGGCTTTATCCTGCTTCAGTGAAGTCAAGAGGTGCGTCCCAGCTTCATAACGAACCGGTAACTGAAAGTGCGTGAGGAAAGCCATGGCTAAAGAATTGAAATCTTGGAAAATGCCATGGGATAATTCGATGTACCACTTAGCAGCAGCTCCAGTCAAAGTACGCTGGAAGAGGCGCAGATGAATCGAATCATCAACCCAAGAGTTAGACGAACACCAAAGATGATACGTCATCACATGCGCTTGGGGGTCCTCTCCAGATTTTCCCTCAAACTTGGGGCAATCACCTGGTATCTTGGTAGGAACCAGAGGCCAATATGGATTATGTAAAATCGGATCATTGGTCAATTTTGAAACATTCGGCAACTCCAAGGTGGCCAGGAACGCCAATGGCGGATTAACCGGCATGCCAGGCCCGGGATGAGGATCGGTACCCATACTCCACAATGGTTGTGAATATCCTTGCTCCCATGGGTTCTGTCCTGTAGGATTCTGACCGTAGGGGGTGTAGGTCGTATAACCAGACTGATTTGGATGCTAGTAACCAGTGTGTGGGGCTTGATAACCAGAGTACAGACCCTGATTATACGTCGGCCGAGTATAAGCAGCATTTGGATTTGGCTGCTGAGTATAAGTGAAACCGGGTGGAGGAGGATAATAATGAGAGCCTCTGGGGTGGTTATAATTCGGTTGAGATTGACCATGAGGATAATAACCGCCCTGAGGATGAGTCAGCTGCTGGAAAGTGGAACCCTGCAGAGCCTGATAATTAGGGCGCAGCTGTTGATTTGGCTGCGGCGTTGAATGAATCGGCTGCTAGGTAGGGTTAATGGAATGAGCGGGCTGCCCTTAGTGAACAGGTTGACCCGATTGAGAGGGCTGACCTGAGTGAACAGGTTGACCCGGCTGAGAGGGATGACCTGAATGACCAGGTTGATCCGGATAGACAGGCGGCACCGGTTGCGCAGGTTGACCTGGCTGTAAAGGAGCCCCAGGTTGTACCAGATGGGCCGGTTGGCCTGGAGTCGGAACACCGGGTTGTACCGGATGAGCCGGTTGGCCTGGTGGAGGAATAGGGCCAGGTGGTTGCTGGAAATCGGTTCGACCTGAAGCAGAACCATAGGATGGTCCCGACTGATATGCAACGTTAGAAACAATAGGATACTACGGTTGCATTAGTGGAGGAGGCTGGATTTTACCCCCAGGACCATAGACCGGTCCCGGTTGGTACCCCATCTGAGGTTGAACAGGTTGACCAGAAGGGCTGTAATACTGTCCTTGCGGACTGTACGATGGCCCTTGCTGGCCCGCAGGATAGCCTTGCATGGGCTACCCCTGTGGGTCATAAGGATAGCCAGGTTGACCCTCGGAAAGGTTGGCCTTGGAAAGGTTTCCCTTGTGGGTTATAAGCCTGGTTATGAGGTAAACCTTGAGCATGGAGGTAAGCCTCGGGAGCGGGCAGACGTAAAATGTCCCTGTGCTCGTCATACTGACTTGGAAAAGCATACACGGGCGTACCATCCTGTGCATAGTGCGAAAAGTAAGAGCGGTTGGGTTCTTGGGAAGATGGTCCAACCTCGGGGTCCGATTGTTGCAGAGACAACCGATACTCCTTCGGAGAGATGTTCTTCGGTATAGCAGTCGTGAAATAAACGTCTTCAGGAGACGGCATCGCCCTAGCGGAGGGTGTCGTGACCACAGGAGAAGAGGCGGCCACACAAACGGTGGGCCGAACGGGTACAGAGGTAACGGGCGTCTGAGGAGACACCTCGGGTGAAGGAGCAGCTGGCCTCGGAGAAGGAGCTAACACTCCCATAGAGGTTGCGGCCGAAATGATCTGACCCAAAGACTTGTAGCCCGCTGGTAAAGAGGGACTGGCTGTTGACATATAAGCTAGTTCAGAGTTGTCTCCCGGAAACAATCTTCGTGGGAAGAGCTGATAGTCTTCACCAGACGTTGGGATTTCCTCACCAGAATCACTCATGGTTGAGCCCACCGCTAGATCTCGTAAAAGACGGCGAGGACTAGGAGGAAATACAGCAGCAATAAAAGGCGAACCCGATGTAAGAGAAAGGAAATCAGCTCCTAATCTCAATTCAAACACAGGGTCCGAAAAGGGCCAATCAAACTCAAATGGTCCCCCAAAGGGTTGCTCAGAAAGAACCGGTCCCCCGTCAGGAAACTCGGAAACAATAGGCCGCTGCGGTTCCACAGAGGATTGTGACACCTCTGAAGAATCGTCTTTGTAAGAACTACCAGTAGACGAAACCGAAGGTTCCGCCACTGTGACAAATGACAAGAGAAAAAAGAACAAACACACACACGGGCTAAAAAAGAGTCAAGACACACGATCAAACGGTCAACAAGATGAATTTAAGAGGGCGTGTAATCGTGGGTGATTAATTTTTTACCACAATGAAAAATAAGGAACCTTACCGTTTCATGTTTTAAGAGTCGAGAAACGATAAAGAAAAGGTGACTCTATCTCTTTCAGATTTGACACAAGCGTGAAAGGACAAGCGCTTGACGATATTTTCAAATTTAGGGAGTCAGAAAAGACCAAATGACTGCTCAGGAATGCTAGGCAAAAAAGGGTGTACCAAATAACCTTGAACTGCAATATACACCTTGGTTTCAATAATGAAAGAGAAATCAACCAAGGACTTTCCGTACGTGCAAGCAATCTCCCCGAATGCTGTGTCTGGTGTATCACGGGTATATGGCGGCAGACTCGGCTTCCTATGGATAAAGGATTGAAACCTAGAGGGGTCTCCCTTTATATACGCAACGGTACCGGGAGCACAAGTCTGTACTAGCGCTGTCTAAAGCCAAACGGCGAACGACAGCTACTAGGTTTAAAGACGTCGAAACACATCTCTAGCCTAGACCTCTAAATGTGTTTCGTTAGATTTCAATGCTGCCTTAGTGTAAATTGAGTAGATTTTAAAGTTGATCTTCAATTACGTTTTAGTTTTCAGGCCCTAACGAATGTGTTGTCTCAAAAATTCTCCTAAATGCAAAACTACATGCCATAATACATCATTTCGTTCAATGAAAACTAGCTACAAAAGAGTTGGAAGCTTTTACACAAACAAAATGATCGGAAGACAATCAATGATATCTCTAATGCAACTAATGAAATCAAAACTTTTCATTCAAATTCACTAATTACTAGTAAAATCGAAAAGATTTCAATTTGCACTAATCAACCAAAGCAAAAGAGATTTTTTTTTTTTAATTTTCAATGTTTGATAGCTAGATGCACTAAACAAACCGAAAACAAACAGAACAACTTGAGAAATGATATTAAGAGAGCAAAACAAACAAATTTCACTCAATGACACCAACAATCAGATCTCAAATCGACCAAAGTCTCTCAAAACCGAGAAAAAGTCCCAAAGGTTCCAATGGACCGTGTGATCTGGGCCCAAAGCAAGACCAAACGAAATTTGAATGAAGAAAAGAGAAATCACCCAAAAATCGCAACGAAACGGTGAACAACTACTAAGAGAATGCGGAGGAGCAATCAGAGAATTGACTGGACTAACAAAACACCAAAACTCCTAAGGAGGGCTCGATACACAAAGCCACTAGATGCCCTAGGGCTTAAAACGTGAAATCGATGGAGAAAAGAAAACAACCAAAGGACGAAGGCAAACTCCCAGTCAAAAAGGACTCCAACATACTCAGGTAGCTGAAAAACCAAAAATAAAAACACTAACCAGACCCAGAGAGCTCAAAACTGAGCGAACCCTAATGCCTCACAGGAGTGGTGCGACTGTGAGGTTGTAACTGGTGTCAGAAAGAAATTGGCGCAGGCAATACAAAAGCAACATGCGCCAATTGGCGCGACTGTCGAGCTAAAAAGCGCGCCAGCCGATTTCCTCAGCCAAAAATAAAAAAGAACTACTCCAGAAGCAGATCAATGATAACCAAGCAAACCAAGAAGCAAAAACAGCAAAAAAACCCAGCCCAGAAGGCTAACCAAGCAAGGAAAACCACGAAACAATCAAAACTAGACGATCCCCAGTGGGGTCGCCAAATTTTTGAGGAGGTAAATCCCCTCTACGAACAGAGGCGATCCCTACTAGCCCAGCACGGGTCTAGCAACAATCATCAAATGCTACAGCGCAAGTTCCTAATTGCAAATAAATAGACCAATGATGGAGGCCTACCTAGAGTCCAATGCTATGATCCGTAGAAGAGACAGCGTTCCCGTTCCTCAGCCTCGAAAGATCACGATCCCCACGATCTCCATGAATGGACACCTACACATGCAAGAAACAACACAAATACAAGCATAAAATCTAGAATACGCAACTATATATCAGTCAGAAAGGATATAACTCATCATTATTATAAGTGAAAAACAGAGTGGAACCATAACCAGTAGTCATTCATTAATAAGCAATCGAAAGAGAGTACAACCAATGTTCTAACGCTGAGGTCTCCTTCGGAGGGGTCTCTAGTCGTACATGTCTCGCAAAGCCTGCCAGGGATAGGACAAGCCTCTCTTAGAGTCTCTCGACGATAGTCTCCTTGCTTGAGTTTTCCTTAAGGGAAGAATGAGGGCTCTTGCAGCATTAAGGCTCTTGGGAATTTGAGAACATGGAGATTCAAGACTTAGGCACTTCAAGACTAGTTTGCAATGGCAATGGGCAAGCTTTTATAGATGGAGGAAGGGGAGTTGGGATCTCTATAATTGTGGGATTGGCCCTATCATCAAGGAAGCTTCCATGAGAGGTGGCAAACCACTTCCTCTTTATGGAAATCCGTAGCCAAACGTCCCAACTCAAGATAGAAATCAGTCCAGGAATTTGTTACGATGAAACTTCCGCCATCTTATTTTAAAAAACACTCCTTAAATTGGCTGGCGCGACTGCGACTCTGGGACAGAGCGCCAGTCGGCGCGGCCTCTTTGTAGGATTTTCCTCATTGGCGCGAGTAATGAACAGGCTACCCGCGCCAATGCAAAAATGGATGTTTTTATAGTTTTTTGCAAGGAGATGTCTTCAGGGAAATTGAAGCTCATGTTTAGAGGAATGCAATGATAATGGTTTCAAGGCATGACATTGCTCACAGGTCACAGAATGGTCCCTCCAATGTGCGGGATGGGGAATGGTAGGGACGGTGACAAATTACTGTGTAACACCATTGTATCCATTTTGTGTTCTATAATATTCTACTATTTCATTTATTAATAGAATTTTCTTTTCACTATATCACTAATATTTTTATTATATTTCACTTTGTATGTTTCACTTCCTTTGTTTCCTTTAATTTCATTCCTTTTACAACCAAAATCACTGGTATCAAACCAATATGTTTCTTGTTATTTCTTGGTGCATGTCCTCCATAATGTCATGGTATAGAGAGTTAGGTCCTAATCTAGTTTCATTTGGAAACAATTGATCTTGCCAAACCAAGTAGCAATGCATGGGGAAAGAAAATATATATCATAGAGTGGGAGATCATATTAATTTGTTGTTTGGGGAAGCACTGATGCAAAAAAGGAATGAGATGATGAATAATTTTTCCTAAAACCTTTGACAACGTCCAACAATAGCCAAGTCCCATTCAAGCAATTCTTTTTTGGAGGAGCAATATTATTCAAGGTATAAGTTAACTTTGATATACCCATACTTGAAGGCTAAATATATATAAATATTTTGGATAAATGATTAAATATATCAAAGGACTATTAATCTATCCAAAAATATTCTAACAATAAAAAGAATCATTTTTAAACTCCTAAAATCCCATTGTCGTGTCAAATATTTGTGGGAAGTTTACTGTGAGAGTTAGAATGAAGAGGAGTCTGCGATATTTAAGGCATGACCCACTCAGAATCTTTTCTTGATTCCCTTGAGGAGGAATTCTACCCTTTAAGGAACTATTATGAATTTTACATGATAGATACAACCTCGTGATAGGATAGAGACCAAATGGTGCCATAGTACACTAATATTATCCATACCTTGTGTTCAAAACTAGGTATTACAGACTTTGAGTGGCACCTAGTTTTGAAATATTGTAATGGTATACATAGGTACAACCAAATATAGATGAAATTCTTCAGCATTACCTCACTAGGAGTTTCTTATTGATATGTTATGAAATTTGAGTAGGAATTGAAGTAGAGAAATAAGGAGTTTGAATCTGAAAATACACTACAAAAAAATCCTGGAAAAGGTGTCCCAAACACACAAAAAAAGGATTATATCGAGGAGATCTAACCTAAAGATAACCACCCAAGGTCATATACAAATAACCATAATGGGAAGTCTAAAAAGGATGCTATAAATTGGCTGAGTTCCAAAAAATCCCCTTGGACAACACTAATGAATGTCTCTCATAATCATTGCTAGTAGAGATTAAAGAAAAGGAAATAAATTTTGGCTCTGGTTTTGATTTATATCAGGATATAGGAAATTAGATCATTGATGCATAACTCTATGCTACCATCACAACCATAAAGATCCAACCAGAAAATACAGAGGATCCTCAAATGGGGAATTTCCTCTTACATTTAGAGATTTGGATGAAGGGAACCCCATTACATTTCATTATTAATAATATGAGCCAAAAGAACCTGACATCAATTTAGGTAATAAAGATATTGAATTTTATGATAGTGCCACATCCCCAACTATATACAATTTCTTGGCTGAGCCATGGATGAGACATATGTGTCAGGTAGTAATGCTTATTATCCATGGCATCAAAACCTTCAAATATGAGGTAATATGTGATGTTTCTCTACTTACATTTTGTGAAATTATTTTGGGACAACCTTATATGTGGAAACATCATGTTGTTTATGAGTCTCATCCCCATAGTGTCATTGGTACTATTAGAAATCAACTCTACAGGGAACCAAAGGTAATTCCAACTAATCCAATTTTATTTATCTTAACAAAACAAAGGCGAAAGGTAATCTTTGAGACTGCAAATATTGTCTTCTTTTTTGTTTTTTTTTTCAGAAAGTTAAAGGAAGGTTGTTGTGAACACCACAACCTCAACATGAGGCCTCTCTACATAACAAAATTAGGTGGACACAATTGTAGAGACATATAGGGATATCTTCACTCCACATGTGGGAATGCCTCTGCATTTCCATGTTCAACACTTTATTTAATTGATACATGATTACTAGTTAAACAATGACCCAATATATATATTCTATCTCTTGGAGAATGAATAAATAAAATAGCATATTCACGAGTTCCCCCAAAAGGGACTCATTCGACCAGTCTCCTCAACTTGTAGGAGTCCATTCATTTTGGTGCAGATGAAGGATGGGACATGGAGACTTTATATTGATTATAAAGCCTTGAAAAAAATCACTATCAATAACATATACCAAATCCATATGATTAACAATCTTCTTAACTAGCTTAAAGGTGTCGAATTCTTTAATAAGATTGATCTAAATTTTGGATACCATTAGGTTCTAATTAACGATATCTTCTACATAGGTACAACCAAATATAGATGAAATTCTTCAGCATTACCTCACTAGGAGTTTCTTATTGATATGTTATGAAATTTGAGTAGGAATTGAAGTAGAGAAATAAGGAGTTTGAATCTAAAAATACACTACAACAAAATCCTGGAAAAGGTGTCCCAAACTCACAAAAAAAGGATTAGATCGAGGAGATCCAACCTCAAGATAACCACCCAAGGTCATATACAAATAACCATAATGGGAAGTTTAAAAAGGACACTATAAATTGGCTGAGTTCCAAAAAATCCCCTTGAAAAAAACTAATGGATGTCTCTCATAATCATTGCTAGTAGAGATTAAAGAAAAGGAAATAAATTTTGGCTCTAGTTTTGATTTATATCAGGATATAAGAAATTAGATCATTGATGCATAACTCTATGTTACCATCACAACCATAAAGATCCAAACAAAAAAGACATAGGATCCTTAAATGGGGAATTTCCTCTTACATTCAGAGATGTGGATGAAGGGAACCCCGCTACATTTCATTATTAAGAATATGAGCCAAAAGAACCTGACATCAATTTAGGTAATAAAGATATTGAATTTTATGATAGTGCCACATCCCCAACTATATACAATTTCTTGGCTGAGCCATGGATGAGACATATGTGTCAGGTAGTAATGCTTATCATCCCATGGCATCAAGACCTTCAAATATGAGGTAATATGTAACGTTTCTCCACTTAAATTTTGTGACATTATTTTGGGACAACCTTATATGTGGAAACATCATGTTTTTTATGAGTCTCATCCCCATAGTGTCATTGGTACTATTAGAAATCAACTCTACAGGGAACCAAAGGTAATTCCAACTAATCCAATTTTATTTATCTTAACAAAACAAAGGCGAAAGGTAATCTTTGAGACTACAAATATTGTCTTCTTTTTTTTTTTTTTTTTTCAGAAAGTTAAAGGAAGGTTGTTGTGAACACCACAACCTCAACATGAGGCCTCTCTACATAACAAAATTAGGTGGACACAATTGTAGAGACATATAGGGATATCTTCACTCCACATGTGGGAATGCCTCTGCATTTCCATGTTCAACACTTTATTTAATTGATACATAATTATTGTTTAATCGATGACCCAATATATAGATTCTATGTCTTGGAGAATGAACAAATAAAATTTCATATTCATGAGTTCCCCCAAAAGGGACACATTCGACCGGTCTCCTCAACTTGTAGGAGTCCATTCATGTTGGTGCAAATGAAGGATGGGACATGGAGACTCTATATTGATTATAAATTCTTGAAAAAAATCACTATCAATAACATATACCGAATCCATATGATTGACAATCTTCTTAACTAGCTTAAAGGTGTCGAATTCTTTAATAAGAATGATCTAAATTTAGGATACCATTAGGTTCTAATTAACGATATCTTCAACAAGCCAAATTTCCTAGCTACCACTGGAGCTAAATATTAAATATATTACTAATAATATCATTTTTCGGGAGAATAGAATCATAGTGTAATGAAAATTGAACAAGCTACCTACCACTAGAGCTATTATCCTTCGACACAAGATTAGAACCAATGACCCATGATAAGAAGTGCATTAAAAATGCACCCATTCATCGTCAATCCAAAGCCCTAAAGGATTTCTCCCTATATTTTTACCAATTCTAATTTACAAAATTCTTTTCTTCTTTCTAAAACATTTAATCCTTAACTAAATTGCCTTCTATTTCTCTTCAATCAATTGTTTTTTAATAATTTTTCATAATCATCAATTCTATTAGCAATTACCAACCATTCTTTACATTTAATCTTTAATTAAGTAAATTTTCATTCATCTTCAATTATTTATATTTTATGAATGTATCTTAATTGTCAATTGCATTAGTCATTACCAATCACTCTATTTAACCGGACTATCTTGTTCTCAGAAGTAATTTATATGTCTCTAATAATGAATGAAGCTTTTTAATGAAAATATAATTTCTTGAAAGAAAAAAATAAAAAAATAAGAAAAAAAAAACCAAAAAACAAATTCAACTTGCTCAACAACATAACTAGTTTTGTAAATGTGTGTGACGTATGTTTAAATGTTTTTTTTAAATAAAATTTAATAATTTAATTTTAATTTTATGTTATTTAATCACTTTTTAAATATATAAATTGATATAATATTTATAAAGTTTATAAATACATATGAATTACAATTAGAAAAAAAAAAACCAAAAAACAAATTCAACTTGCTCAACAACATAACTAGTTTTGTAAATGTGTATGACGTATGTTTAAATGTTTTTTTTAAATAAAATTTAATAATTTAATTTTAATTTTATGTTATTTAATCACTTTTTAAATATATAAATTGATATAATATTTATAAAATTTATAAATACATTTGAATTACAATTTTAATAACAATAATTGAGATTTAAATTTCCACAATTTCAAATCAAATATAAAATTTATAAATACATTTGAATTACAATTTTAAGTACATTTGAAATAATGTAAAGCAACTTAGACCAGCAAGGCACTTGTTCGATATACGGGGATAGTTGGTTGGTGCCGCATTATTGAATTCATCAATATTTTTGCATTCCAACAAAAAAAACAGAAACTTTTGCGAAAAACAAACAAAAAACCGAGACTTCTGCGAAAAACAAACAAACAAAAAACCGAGACTTCTGCGAAAAACAAACAAACAAAAAACCGAGATTTTTGCATCCTAACCACCAAAAAAAACAAACAAAACAAAAAACCGAGACTTTTGCGAAACATAGCTTTCTCCCACAAAGCGTCGTTATCACCCGCGTTTCCGAATCACATTGTACATGTTGTAGTTAATTATCATTTTCAGATAAATTGATACCATATTTATTTTAGTTTCCTCTGCTTCCTTCCACTTCGCCACTCAATCAGTTTTACGAGTACATTATTGACTTATTATGGTTAACTATAGTTTTAAGAAGTTGTAAAAACCTAGCTAGAGTATGGCATATATTTATGTTTTTTTGGTTGCATGGGTTTAAGTTTGATATAGGTTTAACTAGATTGGTTTTAGTGAACGTTAACCATCATTATCATTAACTTAGAATTAGTAATATTTATCAAATTGTTATTTTATTTAATTGTTAAAAAATATTTATTTTATTTATAAATTTATTTTCAATTGATAAAAAGATTTTTTTTTTTAATTTATAATTTTATTTATTTATTTAGAAAAATGATTATGATCACTTTTTAATTAATTTTAAAATTTAAGACATTACAATTCATCTTTTGGAATTTTATTTTGATAGTAAACAATATTAAGATAAAAGTTTTATGATTTTATCATTTTTGAAACTATTATAAGAAATATATCAATGTATGATTAAAAATAAAATATTATGTTTTTAAATTAAATATTTTTATTAATTTTATTTGAAAAAATGATTAAAAAAATTTATCATTTAAAGGGACACTTTTAAAATGATGTAAAAAAATTATTAAAATATGATTAAAATTTAAATATTCAGTTTTTAATTTTCTTAAAAAAAATATTAATAGTATTTGAAAAAAATTTAAAAATAAAATAAAATATTTTAATGTAACATGACACTAATGATTATAAAAAATATATCAATGTATGATTAAAATTTAAATTATATATATATATATATATATATTTTAATTTGTTTTATTTATTTTATGAAAAAAATAAAAAACTACATCTTCATCCTATTTAATATATCACCTAGCGTTGGGAATTGAACTAGCGACTTCATATCAAGGTGTGTTCTAACAGTGCACTCAATGACCGTCTTTGAGGGAATTGAACTAGTGATCGTCTTGGAGGGAATTGAACTAGCGATTGTCTTCGAGGGAATTGAGCTAGTGACTTCACATCAAGGAGTGCCCTCATAGAGCACCCAATCACCATCTTGGAGGGAATTGAACTAGTGATTGTCTTGATGAACTGTTGACTTCACATCAAGTAGTGCCCTAATGAGCACCAATCATGGCCTTCAACTAGTGACTTCATATCAAGGAGTGCCCTCGCAGGCACCCAATCATCGTCTATTAAAGACAAAATTGAACTAGTGAGTTCACATCAAGGAGTGCCCTAATAGAGCATCCACTCACCATCTATCCAAGACTCTGTGGAAAAATATGTTATTTTTTTGGGGTAAGTTTGGGTGAGACTACATCATCATCATGTCCAATATATCACCAAGCAAGGAATTGAACAAGTGATTTCATATGAAGGAGTGTTTTAACAAAACATTGATCTCCATCCATCCAAAATCCCATGGAAAAATAATTTAAATAAAATAATCTTATTAGTGGTATTCTCGCAAAGTATTTCAGCTAGGCACAATCTTATTAGTGGTATTCTTTATCTATAGTTACACATTTTCTCCTGATACAGATATCTATAGTGAGTACTATCACTCAGACCAACTGTCCATATTAGTATATGTTATGTACGTACATGCACAATTGAATGTTGATGGTAGTGATAGAAGTAACGATTCAATTGATGTGACTAAGGAGTATCACTTCTACATCAACAATGATCTTGAGTATGACACATTGTTCATGCAACATTTCTTTGGCTTGATTTATGAATCATTCAAAAAAAGGACCTCTCATTCAAAAAAAATTGGATATGGGTAGTTGGTTATGCAAGGTAATTCAAGTCAACTTGCAATTTTTATTAGGTGAGTTGGCTACACAAGGAGGAAAAAATTCAACACACTTGGAGCCATTTTGAAACAGGAGATGGAAAGGGTGAACATGATTGTGTAGGTGCTTGTGTGAAGTGCACACATAGGAGGTACCAAATGATTTATGATGAAAATTGACTCAAATCATCACTAGAGGTATTAAACTAGTGCAGATCCCATTTAAGACATGAAGGTCATGAATCTATTAGGCAGATGTGTAGGTATTTTTAAAATGTTGAACTTTGAGATGTGAATAAATCCATTGCTTTTTATTGTAGTACTATAGAAGGAACAAGGTAATTAAACTCAATGCAGCGGAGTAAAGAGATGGGGGAAATAGTTTCTATCAAGACAAAAAAACTTGCATGTTTTTGTGAGTTTTGCATTGGTGTTGATGGATGTAGAATTGATCAATGTGAGAAACATGGGTATGTGAAAGAATGGAAATATGTCCCTCTTAATCCAAAGGGACCTCATCCAATTGTGACGTGGTAACCAATGCACGATGAAGACACCATCGCTTCACTAGATCATGATTGACTCTCTTATGTTGTAAGGGAAGGTATGTGGCATTTATCATTAACGCTTTCATCTATAAATTAAAATCTTGAACATATAACAATACATATTTTTTATTTTGTTTGTAGGTGATATTTTTTTTTCACTACCCTGTTAGGAAACGAAGATAACGTGGCCTACGATTTGATGTGATGCACATAGGTGAAAAACAGGTTGGTGTGACCATATGAAGATGGATAGTTCACATACCAAATTGGTGACATGGTTGTGATGGGTCATTTTTTTGAAAAGGTTATGAAACAGGGCGGTCACATCCTTTATAGATATTTTATGCTTGGATATATATCTTTCCAATATAGGCATCTAATCATAGCACCTCAAGTCAGTCTCATATAAATCGAAACAAAGACAAGTCAACCAAGAAGATGAAAGATGATAAAATATTACCATGAACATATTATTGAGACTTGCATTCGTATCACCCATTAGCCAAATGAGTACATGATGTAAATGGCAAGCCCCTAGGTTGAGTCAATAATAGTCAAGTGTAATCTAATCTAGGATACAAAATCAACATATGAATTTTGTAAATTAGAAATGTTACAATGGAATATTTTTTTGTAATTTTTTAATTTTGAATGTGAATAAAATTCATACAGAATGGTTTTCCTCTGATCTAGGTTGGATTCATAATGGATCTAGGCTAGATTCATAATGGTGTATATATATGTTATAAGCTTTAGATTCCTAGAGGTGCTTACGTTTCTAAATTGTTTCCAAATTTCAAGGAGGTTTTATTTTTAGGGATATGATCCTTATGTAAACCCCATATATTTAGAATCAAGAGGGATCTTATATTTAATTAAAATTTAGAATAAATAAAACCCATAAATTTTCCCATAGTAGTCTTTAGCCAAATATGTTAGAGATGTTATAACGTAATGTAATGCCGTTTAAATATTTTAATTCAATCAAAATAAAATAAAAAATAAAAATAAATTATTATTTTTAATAAATTACTACTAATGATTTTTGAGTTCTTCTTCATTATCTAAATGTCAATATTCAAATAAGTAAATTTTATTTCACATCAATATTGTTATTTAAATTATATTATTATTAAAACTAACCATTATAATCCTAATATTAACAATATTTTTTTTCATAATAATACTATATCAGTTAATAATTAACTAAAAATTTCGTTAACAAAATTAAACAAAATAATAATACTAATAATATATAATTAATCAATTGATCATTTTTTAAATGAACTAATTATTGATAAATCTCCTTATTGAGGAACTAAAAAATTTGATTAATAATAAATTATAGTTGTATTAACAAATCTGACCTAATTAAATTTTAATGATTATGGACTATAATCTTATATTTAAGAATAACAACAATATTAATAATCACATTAATATTAATATTAAAAATATTACTTTCCCCAATGAGGGTTCCCAAGGGTGGGTGTTCCCCGCCTTGATAGGATGCTTTCTCACACAAAGGGTTTGTGGCTCTCACTATCATTGACGTTTTTCATGCACTCCCACCACTTCATCAATAATGACGCAAAGCTAGCACAAGGTTAACATCATTTGAATATTGTAGGCAACATAGAGAGATACCTGAGGACTTAGTAGGAGGATTCTATCAGATTGACAAAGTTGTAGAAAAAAATGGCAGTATAGGCTGCAAGTTGATGATTCTAGCCTAGATATTAGCCAACATCTCCTTCTCCTCAGAGAAAGGTAGTGACCATCTAGCGTAGATGCCTGGATATTCTGGCCAATAGTTGTTATGACTTACTAGGTTTTTTCTTGGAGCATTAGTAGTTTTTTTTTTCTTCTCATGTTGATGTATGTCATGGTTTAACACAACCAAATTTTTTATAAGATTATACTTACAAGATGCTCTAGTTAGAAAAGGTATTATCAACCTCAAGACTCTGAACTTATGTTACTAGTGTGGTTTCCCATTCGACAAACTAGTAGTGAAAAATTTGTGATCTATGTAATCTTAAATTATTTAACGTAATGGAAAATGGCTAACTTCAAAAAAATATTAAATATATTACTGTTGGACACCTAATCCTCTAAGAGTTAGTGTGGAAGTTTAAATATATCACTTTTGGACACCTAATCCTCTAAGGGTTAGTGTGGAAGTTGAACAATCATCAGAGTCCAAGAGACTTTGGAAGATGAATCCAAGGGTCACAAGAATGTATTATAAATGCAAATCTAGTTTAAAAAAAATACATTCAATGCTCATCTTTTATATCTTGTCTTTATGCTTAGGTAACTACCACTCAAGCTATTATCCTTTGACACAAAAGAGATTTGAACCAATGACCCATCATAAGAAGTGCATTGAAAATGCACCTATTCACCATAAATCCAAAGCCCAATAAAGATCATCACTATCTTTTTACCAATTCTAACTTACATCATTCTTTTCTTGTTTTTAAAACATTTAATCCTTAACTAAATTTTCTTCTATTTCTCTTTAATCAATTATTTTTTTAATAATATTTCATAACAATCAATTCTATTACCAATTACCAACCATTTTTTACATTAATATTTAATTAAATAATTTTTCATTCTTTTTCCAAGTGTCTATTGCATTAGTCGTTACGATGTGCACTCTTTTTTTTTTCCACAGAAAAAAAATCGAACCATCTATTTATTATAGAAAGTTACATAGCATATGCAAAGCATTTCTGATAAACTCCATTTCTCCTTCTAGCAGAGGAAGAAATGTAGTCTCAGTTGTTTTGAATACAAACAAGTATCCCTGTAGTAGCCCATCCAAAAAAGACATAAGATGAAGACAATTCCGTTCTGTCACACCTCCCGGTTTTTTCTACCGAACAAAGAGATGTAAAAGAGAACATAATTTTGAGTCTTCCAAAAGCGTATAGCTTCCAAGAAACAACTGAAAAACCGGCAGTTAACACTATACCGGTTTCCAAAGCATGAGTAAAAACATTGTTTACCAGAGTCTCAAGACCTCCTCATAAAGGAAAATAGCCCTGGAACTCATCAAAGTTTGTGACATAGTTTGAACAAAAAAGCAACATCAAAAAAATGTTTATTTAGTTTTATAGATAAAGAGAAGAAACAACTACAATGTGTACTTTTTCTCTTAAAAACCATTTATATGTCTCTAATAATGAGTGAAACTTTTGCGAAAAAAAACAGAAACTTTTGCGAAAAACATAGCTTTCTCCCACCAAAAAAACAAACAAAAAACCGAGACTTCTGCGAAAAACAAACAAACAAAAAACCGAGATTTTTGCATCCTAACCACCAAAAAAAACAAACAAAACAAAAAACCGAGACTTTTGCGAAACATTGCTTTCTCCCACAAAGCGTCGTTATCACCCGCGATTCCGAATCACATTGTACATGTTGTAGTTAATTATCATTTTCAGATAAATTGATACCATATTTATTTTAGTTTCCTCTGCTTCCTTCCACTTCGCCACTCAATCAGTTTTACGAGTACATTATTGACTTATTATTATGATTAAATATAGTTTTAAGAACTTGAAAATACTTAGCTGGAGTTTTGCATTGCATGGGTTTAAGTCTAATGTGCTATTAAGTTAAATTATTGTTTTTTTAAATAGTAACGCTGAAAATATATTTATTTTTAATATTAAGAGAATGATCACGATTACTATTTCAATATGATTTATAGGATCTTAAAATTTAAGAGATATTTTTTGGAATTTTATCTTGATAGTGAAAATTATTAAGATAAAAGTTTTACGATAATATCACTTTTGAAAATATTATAAGAAATATATAAATGTAGGATTGAAAATCAAATATTTTGTTTTTGAATTTTTAAAATAATTTTATTTGAAAAAAATTAAAAAAATAATTATAATATAATGAGACATTTTTGAAATGATTATAAAAATTACGAGATATGACAAAAAATTAAATATTTAATTTCTAAATTTCTAAATTTCTAAAATGAATATAATTTCTAAATTTCTAAAATGTTTTTATTAATTGTATTTGAAAAAAATAAAAATAAAAATAATTATAATGTAATGGGAAACTTTTGAAATGATTATAAAAAATATATGATTAAAATTTAAATATTATATTTTTATTTTTTCGTTGTACGTTGCCTCAAAAAAAAAATGGCCGACCGATGAGAAAGTTGCTTTCGTCTACTCTGAACGGAATCTTTGTTTGTTACACATTGCCTTCCACGTTATATATATATATATATATATATATATATATATATATGCGCGCGTAGAGAGGTATCAAAGTAGGATGGTGTGTCTAGCAAGTCAATATTGTAAAGGGATATAGTCTTGGATTTATTTCAAGTTTATCAAGGTCAGTAATGGAAAGCTAAGGTTTATACGTGTGATTCATTGTGACAATTTTTCTTTTTCTTTTTCAAAGGTATCACTTTTTATCACGTTGAGATTTTTCTTATGGTTATCCCGAATGGGGTGTCTTCCGGAGAAAGTTTTAATCCAATGCTCAACTCCTGTCACAAATGTTGACGCCAAGTTTCCTCGAGCGAAATGACAATTATGAACATGTGTAAAACTTGGATGGCCAACAAGGTGGCCAACCTCGAGAAGGGAGACGTGCATTGAGCATTACACTTGGCAGAGCAAATCACATACGTGGTAGGAGAGTACTAATTTTAGTTGTTTGATGCATATTAAATCTTCACAACATAGTATGGTCATCAGTTGGTAGACAACTACACACTTTTTGCAGGACATTAAAACATCAAGCACATTCACATTTTTGAGAGATATTAGATATAATTTGGATGATATAGTTGCTTCGTTATCTAGCATTGGAATACTTGTTGTTTTTAGAAATTGCCGCTATGTGTCATTGTTTTATGATTTGTGGTATTCGCGTCATAAATCTTAATTTCTCAAATCTATTTAATTGACGCCCTTAGAGCTTATTCTCACAATTGATCTTGGAGCTCTAGCATTCCCGAGGAGATGAAGGAACCTTCGGTGTGATTGTTGTCTCTTTTTTAGGTGAGTTTTACATTTATTGATTTTAGTTGCTTTTTCTGTCATTTTTTTTTTCCCGTTTGGCTTGCATGAGTGTTTTTTTGCTTGTTTTTTTCATGCATGTTGGAGTTTTAACTTTCTTTACCCTGTAGAAGTGTTGTTTCAAGTTTTTTTTTTTCCCTTTCACAAGTGTCAAATCGGTTTTTGCATTTTTACACTGATGGTCATCATTGCGGTGACTCTCCTCACCGATCTCGCTCACTTCTTGTTTGTTCAGTTTCTGCACTTGATTTGTCTTGTTTCATCAACACTTAGTCATATCTGCACTCATGCCTTCACCATCTCTCATATGCTCATTTTCACACTTCCCTTGGACATATCTTCCTTTCCCTTGGCCGGAATTCACTTTACGCAGCTGGCCATTGCACAATTTGGAGAATCAAGATTAGAGCTTAGCCTCTGGAACTGTGCAATGCACAATACAGGTTGGCCTCATTACGCATTGCATAGTGCCAGACCTTTTCCATCATCCTTTTCCAATGAGACAACGCAATGTGCAATCTCTTTCGACTCACTTCCCAGGTTGCACTGCACATTGCGCAGTATCAAGCCACAATATTCGACCCTGACTACTTGGACTGCCTAGTGCATAGTTTTCCCAACCAATCAAACAATATTCCCATCAAGAATTGTGTAATCCTTCCAGTCAGTTTCCATGTGTGCTTCTTGAACATGTCCTTAAAGTAGTTTTGCTTATAACTAATATTTGCTTGTCATAAGTATATTTTTTGTCCCACAGGTACAACCGTTGTTGAGCATCTCTCCAAAAATAACTTTCATAATGCCATCTAAGAGAGTTGCCTCAAAAGAAACCATTCAAAGAAGTACTGGGGAAGCATTTGAGAAAGTTCCGGTTAACTTTCTAGTTTACTCGGACACTCAGTTATTCATAGAGAAGGGATCAAAACTGACATGGCAGCAGATCAAAGATGATTTCAAAAGGGACTTTCAGGCATACTTAGAGGACCGACAAGTGTATCTCAGAATCATGCAATCAGGGCTTTACAAGGTTTCATGCAGGTATCCAACCTTCCCATGTGTGGATGTGATCAGCGGGGTTGTCTCAAACACTTATGTGGAAACCATGATATTGAGCAACACTAGCAGGTAGAAGATTGCTACATTCCTGGTAGCAAATTTCAAGCATATGTATCATATTATAGGGCCAATAAGGAACATGGAATCACTATTCTATGCCACTGACAGCTACAGGGACACAAGAGATATCATCAAGACCTGGGTGAAGGATCCATTGAAGTTCAAGCAGACACCCACCCACATGTAGAAGACAAAAGTACTCAGGAAAGCCTAACAACTTTTGGTCATACTAGCCTACAAAATATATGGCAACCAGACACAAATAAATTTCCTTAGGGGTGAGCTATCTTGTTGAACCGGGTAGTGAATGAGGGGAAGCCATTTAACTGAAAAAATCTATTGGATCATCAGCCGAGATTCTATGTGAGAAAAGCTCGCAAACCACCCAAGAGTGGGAAAGCATGCTTCTACATGTTTGCATATTTACTGGATGCAATCTGTGCACAGAATCAGTTCCCTAGCATGAATTGGACATGAACACCGAGAGAAACTGCCTTACATATCTATTGCAAGCTACTCTTAGAATGCATTCATCACAAAGTCATGGAGAAACTTACTAATCACTTCATCATCCCACTTTACAGGCTCATCTTTCAGCAGGACCCACCTTGCATGTCACAAGCAGTTATGGAGGCGATATCAGAGATTGCTGATTGGTTGTCCTTACCAGATGGAAAATTGATCAGTGTATTCAGTGAGTAGAAGACACCACATTTTTTTCCGAGATATGCCACCGATTTTTTTTTCATGCAAGATACATCTTATCATATCTCCACAGTGTTTTCAGCAGCACTGCATAGAACGAAGAAGGCACCATGGCCAAATCTTCCTTTGTAGGTCTGAATATACGAGATCAAGAATCTCAAGGTTGTAGATGCCGAAGGAAAAGCCATAGAAATCTTTTAGTTTGAAACAAAGAGTTTAGAATTTGTATGATCAGAGGGGTATTTGCAAATACCACTATGTGAGAGTATACTTCAATTGGGTCAGCGAGATATCTCAGTGGTTGGAGGAGGAACCATGGAAGAACTGTTATAACTCCTCCCGACCTCATGCACCAATCAGTATGACTCAGACTTCTCAAGTTGTTCCACATACAACAACAGTTCTGGAAGAAGCACCAATAGAAGGCAACAGTCTGATGCAAGACAAAGGAAAGAGGAAGGTAGTTGAGAGCATAGAAGAGGAACGAAGATGGAAAATGAAAGAAAATCCTCTCACTGAGAAGGTAGCTTTGGAAATTGAGGCGAAGAGGGGAAAAAGGAAGTAGAGAGTAGAGCAGAGAAAGAGAAAGAAACAATCCTTAGAAGAAGCAGTGTAAAGAGTGCAAAGAGTAGAACAACAGTTGAAGGAAGAACAAGATATTAGAAGAAGAGAACAAGAGGAGAGACAAAATAAAGAAGTGTAAGAAAGGAAAGGTGCCATGACATAAGAGACAACTCGGATACAGGTTGAAAAATAGATACAAGATGAGCCGACAGGAGAAGGAGTGAGTGAAAATATGTAGGAATGGGATTTGCTCAAGAGCTTGAACAATTATTTAAACTCATGGACATGGAAGTGGGACTAGAGCTACAAGGTGAATATGTGGATTTGATTCCCAATGCACCTCAGGCCACCTTTCAGACTCCACGACCTTCAACCATAGAGAAAGCCTCGAGCGAGGAAGGGGAGGTAGTTCCCCTCAATGATGATCCTTTCATGGATGTGTAATATCTATCATTTGATGAACTATAAATGAATATTGTACAAGCATGAAGAAAAAACTTCTTGGATGATCATGCATCACCTATTTTCATGAGAGAAATAGTGATCGTGGCATACACCAACACGAATCCAAATTCCATTGCCGATGCCCGTTGGGCCTTCACAAGAGCAACCAGATCTAACAACCAGTGCTTGGTGGTTGATAACAAGAAGTTGGCACATAACATACAGGCACTTCAGCAAGAGAATGAAAAACCATGAGCAGCAGTGCAAAATGCACCATCCACATAGGTCTATCGTGAGGAGATAAGAGCAGCGACACTTGCTGAGGTATTCACACTTGGAGACACTATGCATGATCTTTATGAGGAGTTGGTAACTGTACATAAGGTAGGTTTCCACCTGAATGACTTTCTATAATAGAACAAAGGATCCTTAAGAATATACAGACTGCCATTACTATCGTGAATGAGTGGACAATTCGATACAAGGCACCGCGGCTTACACTAGTAAAGAAGATGAAGTCACAGGAAGAGTTAGAGAGATCCACAGCTCGAATGCTAATCTAGAAAAAAAATCATCTCGCCTAATTCATTGGAAGCATTCAGGATGCATATATATGGATATACAACAATTTAGATTTCATGGTGAGAATCCACTAGATCCCATCAATTGCTACACCCACTAACAATAAACAAAAGTAACAACTCTAGGAGGATATTGATCGGTACCTGAAGAAGTTGGAGTAGGTGGTCATACAGGAGGACATAGATATCAACAGATAGAATTTGTAGACCTACATTGGTGGCCTAGTTCATATCAAAACAATGTTGCACCTGATTGAAAAATAAGTGAAGACTAGTTCCAATAGATTGTGCCCGAATGAATTGGAGGAAAGAGCCTGCTTCTAGCCTAACACTATTTGAAAGTTTGGGGAGACCATCGCACAATACCAATCTTGGTATGATTATGTGATCAAGAGACACCAAGACAAATATGCCCAAATTGAGTTCACCCCAACTCAAAAATCATAGTGTTTTGTATTACTAGGATGTGAAGTTGTCTCTACCCAATTTTGTCTTTTATGGGTACGAGTGGAAATTGTAATATTATTTGTAATTATTGTATAAGTGAAATTCCATGTGTCCATGATGGAATGTGAAGATTCATATGTAATGTGAGGAGTCATGAGGGGAGTCCAACAGTCACCAAGGGGGCATGCCAAGAGTCACCCCTCTTTGGTTATAAATACATCCTCATAACTCTTGTAAAGGCCTTTTGGGAGCCAATATTTTTGCTAGGTTTAGGCTTAGAAAGGGCTTGAGAGTTTTGTGTTAGCCTTGGCTTCTACTTCTTTGGGAGTAGCAGGTGTTGTTGACTTCACGTTCCACTATTTGGGAAAGTGGTTCGTCATGTTGAATGATGAATGGAACTTTCACTTATAATAAAATTAGAGCCAACATGTCTTCATGCATATATTGTAAATGTAGTTGGACTATTTTGTTTATGTTTGTGATGTATGTTTTTTAACTTACATATATTATTATGAACTATTTTTTTTTCATTTGTACGAATATTGTTGAATGCATGCTCATGTTTTAACCCATCACCTTTAGCTTGTGGACTATTATGCTTGTTATTTTGTGTGATTTCTTTTCAGTTCATGTGTTCCTTTCAAGTTGCGTACTATTACAGGCTTCCAAGGAGCATAATTCCTTTCCACTTTGTTGTTAGAACTGCTCATGCATCATATTGAGTTTCTACAGGGCCACACACTTGCTTTAACCAAAGACATCGTACACCACTCTATGCATTTTTCGATGCAAGGCATATAATTTAACACCCCACTACTGGGACTCCTACTCCAAAGAATGTGAAGTCTAGTTGGGACTTCATATCGGGGATATCCCCTAAATGTTAGAGGGTCCAACATTGTCAACATTTGTAGCGCTAGAAGGAAGGCCAGATGACAAGATGAGCCCTTGAATTCTATTTTTAATTTCCGCACTCTTTTTTATGACTTATTCCTAAATCATACACACATTAAAATCATGTATTTCTCCAGATCTCCAAAAATTCTTGGAAAATCATTCCAAGGTGTTTGAAACTCCCAAAGGAATCCCACCTATTCATGACCATGATCATGCTATTCATTTGATTCTAGTAAGTGCTCCTCCAAACATTAGGCCTTACATATATCCTTACGTCCAAAAGAGCGAAATTGAACGTATGATTGTAGAAATTCTAGAGGTTGGTATAATTCAACCTAGTCAAAGTTATTTCTCTGCTCCAGTATCATTGGTGCACAAGAAGGATGGATCATGGCACATGTGTCCAGATTATAGGGAGCTCAATAAGCTCACTATTAAAGATAAATTTCCCATTCCTATGATTGATGAATTATTGGATGAATTACATGGAGCAATTTATTTCACCAAGTTGGATCTTCTTTCAAGATATCATCAAATTAGAATGAAGATTGAAGAAATTCTAAAAACAACATTTTGAACTCATGAGGGCCACTATGAATTTTTTTTCATGTCTTTTGGCCTTACTAATGCATCTTCTACATTTCAAGGGTTGATGAATTCCATTTCCAAACCCTTAGAAAAATTGTGTTAGTATTTTTTGATGATATACTAATCTACAACAAGTCTTGGAATGATCATGTTCAACATGTTTACAGGGTCCTCAAACTATTGGAGGAGAAAAAATTATATGCAAAAACCTCCAAATGTTTCTTTGGAGTACAAGAGGTGGAATATCTAGGCCATATTCTATCTCAGGAGGGTGTTAAGGTAGACCCTAAAAGAATTAAAGCCATTAAGGAATGGAAAGTCCTCATAACCATAAAGTAGTGGTGAGGATTTCTCAGTTTGGCTCGGTAGTATCGCAAATTTGTTAAGAATTGTGGGAGGATAGCAGCATCTTTAAAAACATTATTGAAGAAAGATGCATTTTTATGATCTCTTGAAGCAACTAAGGCCTTTGATCATCTTAAAGAGCCAATGTGCCAAGCACTGGTCTTAACTACACCAGAATTCACAACAACCTTTATTGTGGAATGTGATGCCTCAAGAAATGAAATTGGTGTTTTTATAATGCAAGAAGGAAATGTTGGAAATACTACATTCACTAAAGAAATGGCGACCTTACCTAATGGGAAGACACTTCAAGGTAAAATATTATCATGATAGTCTTAAACACTTTTTGGAACAAAGACTATCTTTAGAAGAGCAGTAAAAATGGGTCACAAAGATGTTGGGTTATGACTTTAAAATAATCTACAAAAAAGGGAAGCTAAATGTTGTTGCATACATACTCTCAAGAAAGGATGAGGATGTGGAAGCATTTCTTTGTGCCATTTTTATTATCAACCCAGGTTGGATAACCAAAGCAACGAAATAATTGAAGAATGACAAAGAAGTGTGGACACCCATTCAAAAGTTTCAGCAAGATCCCAGTACATCTAATACATTTAGTTGGAAAAATGATTCCTTATGGTATAAAGATCACTTATATATTTGTAAGAATTCCCAAATAAAACAAAATATCCTTTTGGAATTGTACACCTCCCCCTTATGAGGAAACTCGATATTTAAAAAAAATTACCACAGGGTGAAGAAATTTTTTTTTTGGATGGCCTTAAATATTATATTCAAAAGTTTCTAGTGGAATGTTTGATTTGCCAACAAAATAGAGTTAAGACAATTAAGACCCCGAGTCTGCTACAAAATTTCCCCATTCCATGTCAACGATGCAAGGAGGTTTCATTAATGGATTTTATCAATAGTTTCTTCTATTTTTTGAGCTGGATTCATAATATGATTATATTCCCTGGTTTCCCTATGATACCCCTAAATTCAACTTTCTTTCCTTCCCAACAAAAATTCAAGAAAAGTTATTGAAAATTAAAATTTATCATTCCTAAAGATTGTAACCATTGGACTCCGATTATAACATCAAAACCACCCATTGGAATGGAAATAATTTAACTATTCCATACATATTCTCCCATGGTGAGATTGATATTATGACACTTTCCTATAGTTCCTCCATTTTCAATCATCACTTGACACTATGGTGCTAGATATAGAAATCAATTTAATTCCTTTCCTTCTTACAATGAATAAAATTATGGGTACTACATAAATCAATAAACATTATTACATTTTTCTTCTAGATATATCCTTCTATCTTGAGAGTTTGAGGAGTGGTAATTCCCGCAAATGAATTACAACATATATTCAGATTAATTTCTTCTTTAGATGGGGTTAGTTCCTGGTGTATATCCTCTTCTTTTTATGTTTATTGTTAATTTTCTTCCTCCTCTTCACAATCTATGTAAAATAATTTCTTCTCAACACATTTATAACCTTTAGTGTATTTTCTATCACAACTATAAGAAAGCCCTTTTGCTATTTTTTCCTCCAATTATTGTGGTGTCAACCTTGTGGGTTATGGAAGGCTAGGAGAAGCAACACTTCCGTATTTATAGTTATGAGTGCTAGACTTCCTTGTTGCCATTATTTTGTTTTTAACTTTTCTTGCCACCCTGAATGCCTTCTCCAATGAATTTGATTCCCAAAGGCGAACCTCATATTGGATTTTATCCTTTAAATTCTCTATGAAAACATTAATCCTATGCTCCTCTGGAATATTAGTTACCCTTATATTCAATTTTTGTAAGTCCTCAATGTGCTCCGCCATTGAACATTTTTGTTTGAAATTTATCAATTGGCTAAAGAAGGTGTTTCTCTTTGTATCCTCATAATGTTATATCATTTCCTTCGTAAAATTTGACAAAGTAAGAATTTATTTAAGAGAACAAAGTCATCGATATCATACAAACTGATTGGGTTCAAAATATAAAGACACAATGCGTACCTTTTATGTGTGTTTCACAACATGGAGATTAAAATATTTCTCCATTTGTAGTATCCATGTTACAAAATCCTTTCCATAAAATTTCCTCATATCGATATTTGGAAGGTTTTGGATCTTAAACCCAACATTGGAGCCTCTAAAATCATAATTAATATTACTTTTTTCCTCATCGTGATTTTCATGGATTACCTTGTCACCTCTGGGAAGCCTTTCTTGCAGCCACTTTGTCAACCCTTCGATCAACCTGTTAGCATTCTGTAATTTCCCAAGGTTGTGAAAGAAATTGTAGAGGTAACCATAGAACCACTTTGGAAGTTGGGATATATATCCTCCAACTTCAAAGATGGATCTCTTTGTGGGATTTAACTTTGTCGATTTTAGAATATTAGGGTAGATGTAAAGTTCAGTGTTGGATGCTTTTAAATTTTTTTGGTTGGAACAACTTGGAAAACCATTTAGAAATGGATTCATTTAAACTTTTAATTTATTAATTGTAGCAGTGACATATATGTTTAACATGGAAAGGTAGGAATACTTGTTAGATATCAAAATATTTGTGATATGGTGAAGACGAAAATAGTAATGATCCATTAAACATAGAGCAGTTAAGAATTCTATTGTTTAACTTCATTGGAAAACATTGATTTCATTCATAAGTCAGAATTGAGTGTATTTAAACAAATTCAAATCCTTATTTTTCTTATAATAAAATAGATGAAATGACATGTGAATTAACAGATAAAAAGAAAAGAATAACATCACCAACAAGTCTAACACGGGAATCCTAAAAGGCTTTCTGTATTTATGAAAATCTTCCACTTGAGCTCAATGACAGATTTACATTCAATAGTAGATTTATTCATACAAATCCCAACACTAATGCTTAAAATTTTGAAGTATTTATACAAAACTTATCAAAAATATCTTGAGTGAAAATATCAAGATCTTTTACAAAATATAATTTTTTTTTTACAAAGATAGAGAAAAATAATAAGAAATCTGAAACTGATGTGGATGTTGTCTCTATTCTTGAGGATAACTGTTGATGACTATACTTTACAAAGTCATTAGGGAAATTTGAGGTCTAAAATGGGGCTCCTAGGGAACTTATAAAATAATTGTGGAAATAATAAAATAATATTTGATTACATCATAAAATTTCAGAGGGAAAAAAGAAAAAACTACTTTTTCAACTCATATTTTCAACTTATCTCCCTAAGGGTTTACTCAAATTTCGAGCAGGAACACTTGTTGGATGCATAGTTTGATTTCTCATCCAAGGAGTACCCATGTTGAATACTTTTGATGGACCTCGATACAAAAAAAATGAGAAATACATGAAAAACGTGATTGCAATCACGTTTTTTGATGTATTTTTCATTATTCATGTAGAAGGGTTCATTGAAAGTATGCAACATGGATACTCATTGGATGAGAAATTAAATTTTGCATCCAACGAGTAGTCCCACTCGAAATTTAAGTAAAAAATTAGGGAGATAAGGTTAAAATACGAGTTGAAAAAGTAGTTTTATTATTTTATTATTTTTTAATCTTTTTACTTTTTTACCACAAAAATGGTGAATCTTCATCCATGGTTGATACCATCATCTTGAATCCTATTGGTTCTTATAAAGTTTATTTTGGCTATACATTTTTCTCAGGAGGCCCATTTTAGACCTCAAAAGTTCTCTAATGGCTACGTTGTTTGGCATGTTTTTTGAATATGAAACTATTTTACTCTAACAATTCACATAACATTTCCCATATTTTTTCATCTGGCAGTGGAAATATTATCAAATTACGATATGTTTCATCTACCTCTATGTATTTTTCAAAGGTAGGCTTAAAAAGAAATAAATTATTTACTTCATGTTTGATCGGAAAGTATAAACTAAGACCTTCCATGAATACTTTCCATGAAATGGTGCCTTTAATATTTACAAATTTTTATATGTCTATGGAAATACTATATAGTTTTTGTTGATATTATTCAAACTTGATTAATTTATCTCTCATTCCTTGGAGTCCAAGGAGGCTTTTTGATGCAGAGCATTGAAATTCTTATGAAACCTCTAGGTGATGGTTTGCAAACTGCCACATTTTTTTTGCAATTGTACCATCATAATTTTCTTGGTAAGAACCTTTCTCACTTCCATAATGGTGTATGTTTTGTCCCATATATTTAATTTTTCTAATTCTTCTCTGGATTTGGAATTTAATACCATGATTAAAGAACTGACATCATTGGGTTTGGTGCCAAGTTCTATGTTTACATCAACAAGTAAAGTTCTTGATTTCAACACCAATTCATCTTGTTCAAAGATGATCTCAATAGATGGCCATATTTTTATAATGGCTTCATTAATCTCCACCCAAATGTTCTCTTTGGCTTGTGTAATGGTATCCAACATCACATTCTGGTTCTATAAATACTCTACCCTTGCTGTAAGCTTGTATGACTTTTTTAACTTTGCTAGATAGGGTTGATCCACTTTAAGTTTATGCTCTTGTGATTTGTTTATTTTGTTAGTCAAATTTTCAATCTGTTGATCTTTAACAGACAAGTCCTCCATTTCTTTAACTAACTTTGTTGGTGCAGTGTTGGACCATGTTTCCAATGTTGAATTTTCTACCGAGGTCGATGCTTCTCATGTTTTTGTACCTATTGCTCGAATAGTATCCCTTGGAGTAGTTTGCTGCTCTTTTTCCTTTAAAAAGTTCTCTATCACTTTCTCCATTTTAGCAATCTGATCATTTTGTTCAATAATGATTTTGAACATGTTTTATTTTTCCTTCTTAAGCTCTCCAAACTCTTTGGTCTATGGATGTTCAGTGGTGGGAAGCTTTAGCTTCTTTCTCAATGCTGCTATGTCTACATTTTTTGTTTTGATGATATCCTCTGCTGCTTTCACATTGCTGGGAGCATATCCCAACTTTATCACTAGTTCCTCTAAATACTTAATCTTTGTGCCGAATTTTTCCATATAAGATATTTTTAATAATTTCAACTATGATTGGATGTGTTGTAGAAAATTTTCAAGCTTGGCTGCTATCATATCTAAATTAGTTAATGTACCAAAAATCATCTCACTAGACTATTTGTGTAAATCCATTTGGTCTATTGGATGAATGGTGTCTGTGTCAAAAGAGAAAACAGATTGCTTATAATCATCAATGTCCGAGGTTGAGCAACCTTGGGATCCAAGAATGCAATCTGCATTTTTCCCTTCTTTGAATCAAAATCTGAGAGGAGTCTGTGTTGAGAACTAGTTGTCTTCTTCCAAAATTGTGTGAATGTAGAAGCCTTGAGTGCTAAGTTATTTCTCTTAATCTCTTGGGAAGAAAAAAAAATACTTGATTCCTTCTTATTATGCTCCATCTCTCTAGTTGTTGATTAAATTGGTGTGCTTGTTGTCATTGGGGTCATTGGAGATAAAGTGATAATCTCCTCTCTCCTCGCGATTGATGGGGTGCATTAACCTATGAGGAAAATAGGCAGTGTTTTATTTGTATTATCTTGTTGTGTCTCCTCTATATGCATGATCTTTTTTCTTTCATTGTATACTTGAAAATCCTTTGCTCAAATATCTTTCCCTTACTCCCTTGTCATATCTTTCCTACTATGATGGAGTATTGCTTGTTGAAAACACATGTTCATAAGCCTGTTGCATCAGCCTGTTGCAAGGTATTCTCCTTCCAGTGTTCTTGATTCATAAACTACCCTATCTTTGGTCTTAGGGTATGTGTATAACGAGAATATTTTTGCTCCACTCTTAGCTTTCAAATCACCTCCAGAGGGTCATAGGACCACATAAAACTGTATTTGAAGTTCATATGTTTCAACATATCATATGCATGTTGTCCTACTGCTTTGGTATTGCAGATGAATGGGCCAATTTATGTCTTTATTTTTAATTGTGCTTTCTTCTTTTCTACCAAGAGATGTAGTTGATCCATGTTGATCATTTTTCTGATGTATTCTAAGGCAAAGAGTCGAATTGGTACAAACTTGGGAAGTTTGTAAGGTGGTAATTCACAACCATATATCCTAATCTCTATGTAGGATTGGTATAAATACCAATCCCCTTTTTTGGTTTGGTCACTAAGCTTCAAAATCCTTTTGATTTTTGGATGTATCTTGGGCTCTACATCACTATTCAACAAACCAGAAGCTACATGTAAAAACTAATCTACAAAACCACTGAAGGTGAATGAAATGTTGTTCCTCCTAACAAGGCTGTTCCGGTGAATAACTGATTGTGTGTTCCTTTGAATGTCTAGTTTTTGGAGCTAAAAGGGGAACCTATCTGGATGATAATAAAGAAAAAAATAAATTAGAATCGATGAATAATTATACACTCCATCTGTCAAGAATTTCATGAACTAGTCATGAATGACTTCTGCCAAAAATTCACTGTAACAGAAAAGGGTATGAGGTTTTTCATTTGAGGAGAAAAAAAAGAGAAAGGATAATATGATTTCATCAACCCATTGGTCTGAATGGTATCCTAACAGGCATTCAACCATGGAATTATTTGCTTGGTCATCTCAGGGAACATGGAAGAGGGATAAGGGGGGTTTGTTTTGGGTAATTGATCCCTCTCTAGTAGGAAAGTTCCAAATATTTTAGTCCTCTTAAGAAAATAAATCTTGTTGTAAATTCCCATGAGGATGTTAGGATTGAAATGTTGTATGGAATCTGAATTTTGGACATGGAGAATTTGTGAAATAGATTCCCCATTAATGGTGAAAAGGACTTCCCCATTTTGGGCCACAATGGTTCTTCAACTGGGAATATACCTAGATTGACACCAGGTCACAATCTCTGGGAAGTATTATGTCTGAGGGGAAAAAAATGAGGTATACAAGACTCCCATAGTCCTCGATCATCAGTGAGGTCAAGGTATTTTTTCTTGAGCTAATTGTGGAGTTCGTACAGATCGAACTCATACTCGGTCTCAACAATTTGATGTAGTTGATCGACTAGGGGTTTGTGATCTACATCTACTTCTTCTTGAAGCATGGGGTTCACTGCAAATAAAAGTTTCTTACGGGAAGACATAATTTCAAAAGGAATGTATGGAGAAAGGTTGTAATTACCTGGTTACTAGGACATTAACTTCACGAATGTATGAAAATCTAGTTGATTTCTTTGAACAGTCGCTCTAATGACAATATCTATGGCGCTAATCAAAGGCGAATATGAGAAAAATGAACCTCTATTGGTTACAAGAATATACCTTTATGGTTGTTTTAATGCTCATTCATTATGATTTAGTTTTTAGCAGGAGCGGGGAGAATAAATGTTTAATGAGTATTGGATCAATGGATGGGAAAAACAGGTATTTTTGTAACGAGAGAATAGGCAGCGAGAAAATTTTCCAAAAAGATTCATCGTCCAATGGTTGGGAAAGGGATGGATTGCAAATTTCTGCATGGTAGGATAGGAATGGAGTGGAGGGAAAATTGTTTGGGAGGATGAGTGGGAAAGGATGGCAGTTTCGGAGGGCACCCGGAGGGGGGATTGAGAATTAACTTCCCTTGAGGGTGGGGGGAGTGTGGGGTGAAGGTGAAGATGCCATGTTGCTTGAGGTAGTATCATGAAGACCACTACCCTAGACCCCCCTCCCCCCCCCATCGGATAAAATTCGGATGACGATGGGGGGTGCGGGATGTCCAAACCACTGTTGATCTGGGTGGGCCAAATAGGGCCTATCAAAAATTAACCACACCTTATTAGATTGCGACAAAACTTCATATCAACATATATCTTATTACAATCGTTAATCATTATTCAAAAGAAATTATTAATTTAAACTTAATTTATACTAATTTTTCCAAAAGGCGCATTTACACTAGCAAGCCTATTTCTTTTGACTTTTCCCTAAGGTTACTAATCTTTTTTTTTATTTTTAATTAGCCATGTTTATGCAATGTGGCAAAATGATTTTTACCCTAACCTAATGCTTATTGAATCTTGGCCTAATCACAATTAAACAATGTGATTAGCATAGTTAACCAACTTACCTACTACAATGTGGAATTTTAACTAGTTGCACACTTTATTTAAAAAATTCCCAAGTATCTATTGATGCATTTTTTCATTTTTTGAGTGGCATTTAGGCTTGCTCACTCATATAAATATAATTTTTTATGGGGTATTTTATTCTTTTTCCTTTTTTTTCATGCTATTTTATTTTTTGTTTTTTCACATACCTATTTTTTATCCCTTTTATTTATTATTTATTTTCTTTCTTTTCAATTTTTGGAAATAATTTTGTAGAATGGAACATATTTACAACATATCATGTACAAAATCACAACTATAATCAAGTCATCCTATGAAATATATGAATCTAAAAGTGTCTCCAATGGGGCTGGTACCCTCCTTGTGAGATGCCAAGAACGTTGTAGATCAGTAGCCTTAATCCATTGGGCATGTTGTCTTTATTTTCTACAACTGAAACTGATCCCCTTGCTATTATTTATAAATGTGGGAAACCAATCATCATAATATTAAGGCCTTCACTTTGGGCTTCAAATTGTGATGTAAACTTCCCTTACTCTTGCAAAAATATAAAGAGAGATATATACAATGATTTAAAAATAAAACTGATTTATTATGGAAGAAAATAATTTTTAAGAAGTCTACCATTAACAGGTCCACCAAGAAGTTCTCCTTCATTTAAGTCCTTCAAGAAAAATGCACTGTTTCCACCAATATCTTCAATTTTGTATGGCCCTTTCCACAAACTATCAAACTTCCCATGCTTTCCTTTATCCTCATTTCTTGAATTTCATTTCAGCACCAAATATCCCATCTAGAAATCACCTACTTTTTTCCTTCTGTCATAGATATTATTGATATTGTCCTGAATCAGTTGAGTCTTATTGTAGGTCTCTTCTCTAGATTGCTGCAATTGGATGTTCTGGTTTATTTTTCTCTGCAAATCATTTGTTTCAACTTGTGCTTCCTACAATAATTTTAGTAAAGGGATTCCTTGTGAAGTAGGAAAAATTGCATGAATCCCATATCCTATTTGAAATTGAGACATTCCAATATATCTCTTGGTAGTAATTTGGTCAGCCCATAGGGCATTAATCAACTTTTTATGCCAATATTTTTTATTTTCCTGTAACAATTTTTTGATAATTTTGACTAAAATCTTGTTTAAGGACTGATCTAATCCATTTCCTTGGGGGTATTAGGAAGTGGAGTGTCATAGTTTGATATGGTTTCTATCACATAAGTCCACCATTTTATTTTATTTAAATGCTGCATCATTGTTAGTGATAATTTTACAAGGACACCCAAACCTACACATAACGTTACCCTCTAGAAATTGGATAATGATAGAATCTATGGCTTGTATAGATGGGATGGCTTCAATCCATTTTGTAAATTAATCAGTGGTTGTTAAGATCCACTTATGTTGGCCTTAGGAGGTTGGATGAATTTCACCTATAAAATCTAGACCCCACTATTGGAAAGGTACTTCAACTAAAATAGGCTTTAATGGTAAAGGTAGAAGCTTTTTCTTGCCTTCAATAATTTGACATTGGTGGCAAGGGGTGACTTTCTTATGCACATATTGGAATAAAGTGGGCCAGTAAAAACTAGCTCTTAAGATTTTATTGGTTGTGGTTTTCCAATATAATTGTCCTCCACAGTCTTATTCATGGAACTCCTGTATGAATTTATCTACTTCATCTTCCAACAAATAGTTTAGCAAGATGCCTCCAACATCTTTCCAATATAAAATTCGATCTAAAATACAAACTTTCATGGCTTTAAATTTGAGAAATATAGGTTTAGTTTTTGTTAAATCGGGAGGAGCTTGTAAATTTTGTAGTACAAAAATGATGTCTACATACCAAGGTGAGGTATAAAGGCTTTTGACATTTTTTGAATCGCCAACTCTTCCTGTTCATCAAGTGCAACAATAAAATTGATATCAAGGGCATGAAAATTTGACTCAAGCATGAGTTTGTCCAGTCCTTGACCCTTGATAAGTTTGGTTAGTCTTATCTTTATGTCATACTATAGGATCAAAACAATCCATTTTCCTCTCCTGCCATCTGGGTCAGCTTGTATGAGAATATCCTTCACCACAAAATTTGGAACAAATTCAATGATGTGATAATGTAAGATGTAAACCCTAAAGTATTTCAATGATTTCACCAGGGAAAAAGGTTGTTTCTCCATGATGTTTTCTTTTAGTGATGCATCTCTCAAATCTATATTGAAGAAGTCTATAGGTTGTTTTACACCAATTTTTGGTGATATAACCATGTATAATTAGATGGATTGAAATGCACCATGTAAGACCAATTTTAACATAGTAAAATTGCTTTCCCTAAGAAATAATTTAATAAGATAACTGCAATAGTATGCTCAGAGGTAAAGGAAAAAATGATAAAATCTTTAGTGAAGTCAAGGCTTATTAAAATATGAGTAGTGGTTAGAGCTAATTTGACTTCACTAAAATATTTCTTGACTTCAATATTCCATTTTATTTCAATATCCATTTTAACATGTTAGTAATGAACCTTAAAATTTCAGCCATATCAGGGATAAATATCCTAAGAAAATTGATTCTGCCAGTGAAGGATTGAACTTCTTTTTTGTTTCTAGGAGGATCTATTTTATGTATGCCTTCAACTCTGTTGAGATCAATTCTAATGCCATCTTTGGAAATGATATGACATATAAGTTTCCCCTCATCTAAAACAAAAAGAGTTTTCTTAGGGTTTAGAGAAATGAAAAATTTCTTGCACTTTTCAAAAAATTTCCTCAAATGTAGTAAATCTTCTTCATATGTTTTTGAAAATACAATAATATCATCCAGGTAGTTGACAATGAACCTATCAATTTCATCATCAAAATAAATATCCATTTCCATTTGGAAAGTGTACCTAGCATTCATGTGGCCAAAAGGAATTTTTACATACATAAAATTTCTCCAAGGTGTAGTGAATGATGTTTTGTGCTTGTCATCGGGAAGAACCAGAACCTAGTTGTAACCTAAAAATCCATCTAACAAGGAGATTATACTAGAACCAGCTACCTTTTGTAATATGTGATCCCTCTTGGGTAGTGGATAGTTTTATTTGAGTGAGACTTTTTTCAAGTTCCTAAAGTCTACACAGACTCGTATAATTTCACCAGTTTTCTTCGTGGTTGACACTAAATTTGAAACCCATTTTGAGAACCTAAATGGTAAATTTTGGCATCATATAACTTCTTCAGTTCTTTCTAAATCAGAGGCAGTAATAATGGATTTACTCTTATTAGTTTTTTCTTGAAAGGATTTTGATCTTCTTTGATGGGGATGGTGTGTTTAATGATAGAAGTATCATAAGGTTTTAAGTCTTCGTAACTCCATGCAAACACATCGGAGAATTCATTAAGATGTTCAATGTATTTTTTCTCTTCTTTAGGACGCAAGGATTTAGATAGTTTCACAATTTTGGGATTTTCTTGCGTTCCACTGTTATAGTCTTCTACATCATCATCAATAGGTTCAATTTTTTGCTTTTAGGCTTCATCATAGGAGTTAAAATTTTCTTCTAATGGTACTAAACCTCTGGTAAACACATTGTCTTTTAATTGTAAGACCTCTAGCTCTTCTTGGTTATCATCAGTTTCATTTAATTCCATTTCTTTTTTGTTTCTATTTACATCATAATCACTATCATTATCTATGTCTATATTTACAAAATCAAATTCTTCTTTCATCTGTAATTTTTTTTGAATTTTCTCATCATTTCCAAAAAATTGCCAATATCTTACATTTTCAAGGACAGTTGGCCTATGTTTGAATTCCACCATATATTTTCTATTGGGGTGAAAAGGAATTTTAAAGGTACTGGCTTAAACAACCAAGGCATTAACTAAAATATTTTGGGTTATAGGGATAATAGACAAATCATATTCAGTGAAACATTGCAGGAAGTCTAAAACTGCATTCCTATAGGCTCTCAATCTAGGATGTTTAGTTACATATTCACCCTTAATTTGTCTGATAACGAGATTAGAATATCCATGCACAAAAATCCTTTTAGCTCCTAACCTATTCAAAATTTTCAGCCATAAGATCAAAGCTTCATACTCTGTTATGTTATTAGTGCATTGAAATTTCAGTTTATAGCCATGCCCCTTGTACATATTGGTTGATGAATTCATGAAAAAAACACCTTCTCCTGCACCATCTTTACACATAGCTCCATTGAAATCCATATTAAAAAGAGATTCTTCCTCTACTTCTTTCTTTTCAATTTCAGCGATTTGGTTAATTTTCTTGGTTTGAATTTCTTGTTGTGGCCCTTCCTCTTCAACTCGTTTTTCATTGTACATAATAAAGGAATCTAAGTCAGAGTGCACAAAATATAGGGGGTAGTTTTTTGGTTTATCTTGGGTACTGACCATGTATTTCAGCAAAGTTTCTATGTATAACCTCATCAATTGACCAAAGACATGAATGGTGGCATAGGTCATATCCATTTGCAAAGTACCCTGTAGATTTGCACCCTGGGATCTTGACAGTAGCATCCCATACTTGGGTGGTATGTGTGCTGCTACAATTTCCATGACTAGACTCTTGAATGGTATTTGAACTAGAGTGACACACAAATATTTAACTAGCCCTAGACATCTCACTTTGCTAGAATCAAAAGAATATAAGTCTTTATAAGGTCTTGTGATTTCTAGTCCTAGTTTTTCCATGATAGCTCTTGGCATTAAGTTATGGGAAGCACCCAAATCAAGCATTGAATTATGTAAAAAAAATTCATGAATATTCAAATTAATGTAAAAAGGTGGGACAATTCCATCTTGGGATTTGCCTTCTACCTCAGGTCCAAAAATTAACTCAAGTCTTTCACCATTGTGTTTGTCCTTTCTATTATCTTTAAGGCTTGAATGACTTGATTCTTATATATATATTTAGTCACCCACTTAGTTAGAGGAAATGGAATTCTCACTTTGGCTAGTTCATTTTCAATGCTAAAAGATGTTGTGATCTATCAATTTATTTGACATTTTCATCTCGTTTCATAGGCACCTCTTTTGAGGATCAACTTTTTTCAATTAGTTGCGGGAGCCTCTGGTTTTTTAGATATTTATTTTTGAAGATCTGTTTTTGTTTGACTAGTTGAAGGAGTGCCTTTTTTATTTTTATTAGGAAGGTTTTCAACATCTTTCTTGCTTCTTAATTTATATTTCTTGTGTAACTCCATCATTCCATTTTGATATCCTTGTTTCTATTCCTCAGATTCTAAAGGGTCTTGCTCTGGTTGTGATAGAAAAAACTGATCTTCTTATTTTTTTCTTAATAATATTTGATCTACTTCATTTATTCAAAATACATTTATCTGATTATCTTCAGTTTCCTCTATTAATTCAGTTTCTTCATTAGCATAGTCTTCTTGAAATGAAGGCCTAATTTGTTGTTGATCAACAAGACCTCTCTATTCTCTTTTCTTTATTTGTGGTTGATTTCTTCTAAAATTAGGATTTATAATAGGAGGAGCTCCTTGATTTTATCTTGGGGGACTTCTATCATCTAAGCTTATCCTATCCATCATTATCCCCATAGTTTTCACTAAGGTATCCAACTTAGCATTTGCATAAGAATAAGTTGGTTCTTCTTTAATTTGGACTCTTCTTTCAGTCCGTTATCATAAATAACAAATAGGTTGGTCATAGAGGTCATTTTGAGTTAGGTCAAGTGTGGTGATCAAATAAGTTCACACAAATTTTAAAATTTCATGATTCGTATATAGTTTTAAAGGGTCCAAGGTGTTTTTGTGTTATGTAATTAAGGTCTTGTCATAATCAAATTTCAAAACTTCACATACATAAGGTCAAATAACTGATTCTTGACATTTGTCACCTTTTACTCGAGTCCGCAATGATTTATGTGTAAAAAAAGTGATTTTTGCTACAGACTCACCTGACAATTTCGTAGCGAATCTGCAAACTTTCGAACAGAATTCGCTACGCACTCTTTTTTTTATACAATGGTTAAGGGATCACTGAGTTGTCAGTTTGTGAGAGGCTAAGGGTCAAATATCCATCACATGCTTACTGGTTATGAATCGTAGTTTAGTGTGTGTCATGCTTGGTCATCATAACCACCACATCATTTTTTTTACCTTCACTTTTTCTTTTCTTGATTTAACCTTCATGCATTCGAGCCTAATCACTTACCTTGTCATCCATATGAGCTAATTTTTCCACCATTTCCCTATTTTTTTTTTTCCGATCTAGCTGTTGTCATAGGTGATTTCCCCAATTCTTTCCACAAACATCTTGCTGTGAAAGGTCATATTTTGCAGGTGTCAACTTTCAAAGAAGGAACCACTATTTTGGAGGAGATGGTCGCACATAAGAAGACCAACAAGGGAGGTTCAGTGGTTAGGTATGAACCTATGGACCTCAAATTGGTCATGTAAGATCCCAGTTTTGCAGAGGCCTTCACCAATGTTGGTTGCATGATATTTTGTCAAAAGTTGCAAGGGTATCATGCTCAAGTTTCCAAAGACTTTGCTGTAAATTTTGCGGGAAATGCTTCAAAAGTAGGCATATTGAGTTTTACAGTTTCCCTTGAAACCATTGCTCATGTAGCAAAGATTCCTAGATCAGGGGAAGAATGGTTCAAGGCCACTAAGTTTAAATTACAAAATTGTGATGAGTTCTTGAAGCAAGAACATATAGGGGTGGACATGACATTAGGTATACCTAGGAGCTATCTAAAGGAGAAATATTCAAATCTATTGTTGGTAATCCAAAAGTATTTTACATGAGGGAAGATTCCACATGATATACCAGTACCATTTCATACTTCTACTCCACTTTACAGGTAAACATATCCTAGATATTCCATTCTTCCTTTTCAAAAGCTTAGGTAAGATGTATGATCAAGTTCAAGAAATACCTAAGTGGTGAGACATCAGTATTCCATCATGGATTGATTAAGTTGCTTCTTATGGAGGAATTTAAAAGGTTGAACAAAGAATGGGCTACATTTATATTTCTAAGTGGTTATGATGTGGATGTGATTACTCCAAAGAAGACTCCCAAAAAAGATAAAGGCCCCATTTTTGAAGTTGAAGCTGAACCTGAAAAAGACATGCAGCTTGTAGAAAAACCTATGGAGATGGAAGTTGAAACTTGTAGGAAACAACAATGGCACCTCAACCAACATCCACAAGAAACAAGAAAAAATCTGACACAAGGACTTCTAGGAGTATTAACAGGATTCAGATAAAAGGAAAGGGTAAAATTGAAGACATTTGTAGGCTATTGAGTTTGAAGATACTATTGTAGTTAAAACTGTGGAGATAAAGGGAACCAAGCTTACTACAAAAAAGCTTGATTTCTCCAGTGAGGACTCTAGTTATGTATTCAAACCTAGAAATCCTTTTACTAGATCACATCTCTCCAAAGGGGACAAGTCTAATAAGAAGAAAAATGAAGCAGAAAATAACAAGTAGCCCACGGTGGAAGAAATCATTGAATTATCCCCCACAAAAGCATAAATCACTAAGGCACAAAAAGGTAAAGATACAATGATAGAAAAATCTGAAATATACATTCTTAAGGAGCAACTTAATGAAGCAATAAATTATATCATAGAGACCAAACTGGAGCTGGAAGATTTCAAGCAAGAAAGGAATGAATCATCATATTTTAAGAAAGAGGTGAGTAAGCAAATCAATTTTTTATGATGAGGTGGCTGAAAGGTCCAAGAAAATACTGAAAAGAACATTTCCTTTACTTAAAATGATGAATCACACCATGAGGCAGAATAAATGGCTGTAGAAAGAGAGGAGAAAGCTTCTAAATCATGTCAAAGAGCTAGAAATTCAAATGGGAATGGTGCAGACTAAGCTGAAGAAGAAATGTTTAAAAATGATATTGGTAGATGAACCTGCTGAAGGTGAAGCTACTACTTCTTGAGGAGGGTAAGATGTATTTTGAACCATTTTTTCCCCTATCATGCTTAATATCATCATCTCACACAACCATGGACACTTTTTTTGGAGGTAGAAGTAAAAATTTTGAAATTTGCAGTTTATCAGGCAAGTTCGTAGCGTACTCCAAGCTTAAAGCTGAGTTTTCGCTACAAACTCACTGAAGATGAATTTTCACTATAAATTCCAAGTTTTTTCATAAAGGAAGTAATTAAGAGCATCTATTTAAGTGTTTTGACTTAGTGGACACCTTGAAAATAGTAGAGAAGTAAAACAGTTTGTAGAAGAGGTCAAATGAAGACTGCTATGAACTTTTTGCTACAGACTTGCCTAAAGTCCTCTGTTTTTGCAAAGAAGGAGAATTTCAAACCTTTTCAAGCATTAAATGCATTTTTGAACCACATTAATCATTTGGATTAGTTAAAGAGTATCAGTGAAGACTACAGTTAGTGAGAGCACACATCATGTAAGGTGATTGGGTTGCTAGCTCATCAATTTTGGACACATCATTAACTATGACAACACGTCCCCAAAATTTGAGGAGTAGGTCCTTGATGTCAGTTTGGTTGTTTTATTGTTTAGTTATGGGAATTACCACCTCATGCAAAGAGGTTTTTTTTTTATGAGTGTCATCATGAATGGATTATGTAAAAGATGTTAGTGAAATAAATAGTGTTAGAGTCCTAGTAGGTTTTGAATTCTTGAAATTAGAAATATCACCAGATTCCCTCCTTGTAATATGTTTCTTGTTTGGATAAGGTGTCTTTGGGAGAATTCAAAGGTCTAGCTACCTGGAAGACTACATGTAAAGATATCTAATTTTATAAAAAAGCAGATAGAAAGATTAGAGGGGGTTGATTGATGTCATGCTAAAAGATACTTTTGTAATATTTTACAGTCAGTAATATACAGTTGCAAAAAAATTTCTTTCAGACCTGAGATTCATCATGTGTTCTCATATGTATTTTCCTTATCTATCCATTTGATGTTTATGTAGTTTTATTTTTGTGTAATCACTTGAAATTCATGTTTAATCATGCTCCAATTTCATGTATGCGTATGGTTTACTGTTCAAGTTGTGTTTTGATGAGAATACACACATGCCTCAGCTTCCATGTTAGATGTTTTTCATGTAATTGATTTCCCTCTGACTCCATTCCCAATGGTAGCTATTAATTTAAATCCTTGAACTACATAAAAATCCATTCACATGACACTCAAGAGTTATCCATATTTGTTCCCAGTATTATCTGTTGAATAATATAGATTTATTTGACAGGTCCCTCTCAGGTTAGAAAGGCTAAGTTCCAACCAAAAGTGGTTTGAAACAATTACTTTGAATTGACTGTTGGGAATCCCATCAGCTTCAATTTGGTGGTAATACAGTTTTCAACTAGGCTCTTTTTGTTAACAAGTTATTTTCTATGCTAATTACATTCCTTTACATGTATTCTAAGGTGGTAGGGTTTCTTTCCCTAATTTGGTAGGCCATATCATGGTCACAACCATCCAGAAACTTCAATAAGGCTAATCCAGGAGGAGGTTGTATTGGAGATGAAATAGAATTATAAACATTATTTAACCTAGTAAAATAATATTGGATGGATTCTCCTGGAGATATATCGATACTCTCATATTTAGCTAAGATCTGGAGAGGGATTTTCTTGACTTCCCGTATTCTAAGAAAAGTTTCATGAAATTATGTTAGATCTAGGATGGAGGAAAATATTAATGATTTAAACCATTTTTTAACTTCTCCTGTGAGACTTTGAGAAAATAGCCTCATTCTAACATCATATTCATCAAATTCTTCCAAATAAAATTAATCATTCATTCAATCTACGTGTTGCTGAGTAGTAATGGGTCCAGTTCTATCAAGTTGAGGTATCTGAGTTTGATAACCTTATGGAATGTGATTAAGTTGTCGAGGTAAGATCAGAAGAGAAAAACGAGCAACCATCATGGGAATATGGGAATGAGAGGAAGATGTATTAGTAGGAGGTGTGGGTGTAGTTGGTATAAAAATCGGAGTTATAACAATTTGATGTGTTGTAGTGGAGGTTGTAGGAATGGTAGATGAACTGGGTACAAAATTGATTGAACTAGGTGTAGATATGCTGGGAGGAATAAATGGAGGAACAATACCAGCATGTGAAATTGGTTGTGGAAAGGGAGATGATGCGGTAGAAGTGATATCTGATGCTCTGGGCGATTGATGGTGCAAATATTTATGCTAAGTCTGATCCAACTTACCAGATAGTAGCAGGTCTCTGTCCACAATAGTTTTGGGTACAAAAATACAAAATTTACTTCTAAAAAGTGTACCTTCAAAAGTTAAATCAAATACTATGTCTCCTAAAGTAACAAATTTTTCAGGAAGGGAGTTAACTGTTGGAAGAATACTTTCACTTGATTCACTCTTAGTTGCACTTTTCTTCCTAATTAATTTTTCAAGACTATCTACATTTTCTAGACGATCTGGATCTAGGTTTGATCTAGTGTATATCCTTTTAAAAGCCATATCTACTACAATATATTTACATATATTGGATATATACAAATTTTAATGGAACCAACCTTAAATAAGATCTATTTCCCAACCACAAACTGAGAACTAGCTTTAAGCACTGAAACAAAAATTTCATGAGAGAATATAGATTTTAATTTTAACTTGTTCTTCCCTAGTATGGTCACCAGAATGTTAGCACTCTGTAATTCCTAAGGTTATGAAAGAAATTGCAGAGGTAACCAAATAACCACTTTGGAGGTTGAGATCTATCCCTACCAGCTTTAGAGAGGGATCTCTCTGTGGGATCTAACTTTGTTGATTTTAGATTTTAGGCTAGATTTAAAGTTAGGAGTTTGATATTTTTAAATTGTTTTGGTTGGAAGAAATTGGAAAACCATTGGGCAATGGAGTCAATTAAACTTTCAGTTTATTAACTGGAGCAGTGACAAATAAGTTTAACAAGGCAAGGTAGGTAGACTTGTTAGATCTCAAAAGCTTTGTGATATGGTGAAGAACAAAAGATTAATGATCCATTAAACATAGAGTAGTTAAGAATTATATTGTTTAAATTCAGTGGAAAAGATTAATTTCATTCATAAGCCAGAATTGAGTGTATTTAAACAAACTCAAATCCTTATTTTTCTTAGAATTAAATAGATGAAATAACATGTCAATTAATAGAGAAAGAAAAACATTAACAAAAGAAGAATAACATCACCAACAAGTCTGACATAGGAATCCTGAAGAGCTTTCTGTATTTCTAAAATTTGACCACTTGAGCTCAATCAACAACTATACGCTCAATAGTATATTTCTTCATACAAATACCAACACTAATACTTTGAATTTGGGTGTATTTATACAAAAATTATCAAAAATATCTTGAGTGAAAATCTCAAGATCTCTTACAAAATATAAAAAATTGTTTACAAAGATAGAAAAAAATAATAGGAAATTTGAAACTGATGTGGATGTTGGCTCTATTCTTGAGGATGACTGTTGATGACTAGACCTCATGAAGTGCTACACTGTTTGGCTTGATATTTGAAGATGAAATTGTTTTACTCTAACAATTCACATAAATTTTCCCATTGTTTTTCATATGGTAGTGGAAATCTGATCAAATTACAATATGTTTCATCTACCTATGTGTACTTTTCAAAGGTAGGATTAACAATAAATGAATGATTTACTTCATGTTTGATCAGCAAGTCAAAACTGAGACCTTCTATGAATTCTTTCGCTGGAATGGTGCCTTTAATATTTGCAAATTTTGATTTGTCTATGGCAAAACTGTGTAGTATCTGTTGATATTCTTCAAGCTTGACTAATTTATCTCTCATTCCTTGTAGTGCAAGGAGGCCTTTTTGATGAAGAGCATTGAACTTCTTGTGAAACCTATGAGTTGTGGTTTGCAAACAACCACATTTTTTCTACATATCTACCATCATATTTTTCTTGGTGTGAACCTTTCTCACTTCCATAATCGTGTTTGTTTTGTCCTTTATATTTAATTCTTCCCTCTTATTTGGATTTGGAATTTAATACCATGATTAAAGCACTTGCATCATTAGTTTTGGTGCCAAGTTCTTTGTTTACATCAACAATTAAAGTTCTTGATTTCAGCACCAATTCATCTTCTTCAAAGATGATCTCAATAGATGGTCATATTTTTGTAATGGCATCATTAATCTCCACCAAGATGTTCTCTTTGGCTTGTGTAATGATGTGTGACATCACATTCTAGTTCTTTAAATACGCTACCGTTGTTGTAAGATTGTATGATTTTTATAACTTTGATATATAGGGGTTGATCCACTTTAATTTTATGCTCTTGTAATTTGTTTAATTTGTCAGTTAGCCTTTCAATCTGTTGATCTTTAAGAGACAAGTCCTCCATTAATTTAGCTAACTCTAATGCTGTAGCATTGGAACATGTTTCTAATGTTGAAGTTTCTACTGAGTTCGATGCTTCTCCTGTTGCTGTACTTGTTGCTGGGATGGTAGCCAAAGGAATGGCTTGTACTGAAGCAGTTTGTTGCTCTGTTTCCTTTAAAAACTTCTCTTTCTCTTTCTACATTTTAGAAATCTGATCATTATGTTCAATAATGATTTTTCAGAACTTTTATTTTTCCTTTTAAAGTTATCCAAACTATTTGGCATGTGGATCTTAAGTGGTGGCAAGCTTGAGCTTCTTTCTCAATGTTGCTCTGTCTGCATTTTTTGTTTTGATGATCTCCTCTGCTGCTTTCACATTACTGGAATCATATCCCAACTTGATCACAAGTTCCTCTAAAGGATTAAAATTTGTGTCTTTGGCCAAAGAAGAGATTTTTTCTAATTTCAGTTTTTTTTGGATGTGTTGTAAATTTTTTTGAATCTTGGCTACTCTCATAGCTGAATTAGTTAATGTACTAAAAATCATCTCACCAAATTGTTTATGTAAATACATTTGGTCTATTGGATGAATAGTGGATGTGTCAAATGAGAAAATAGGTTGCTTATAATCATCAGTTGTCTAAAGTTGAGCAACCCCGGGCTCCAAGAATGCAATCTGCATTTTCCCTTATCTGAATCAAAAGCTTAGAGGAATCTGTGTTGGGAAGTAGTTGTCTTCTTCCAAATTTATGTAAATGTAGCAACCTTGAGTGCTAAGTTATTTCTCTTAATCTCTTTGTAAGCAACAAAAATACTTGGTTCCTTCTTATTCTTCTCCAACTCTCTGGTTGGTGATGAAATTGGTGTGTTTTTTGTCATGGGGGTCATTAGAGATGAAGTGATAATATCCTCTCTCCCTGAGATTGATGGGGTGCATGAGCTTATGAGGACAATAGGTTGTGCTTGGTTTGTATTATCTTGTCATGTCTCCTATGTATTCAAGATCTTTTGTCTTTTATTGTATACTTGTAACTCCTTTGATGAAATATCTATCATTGTAGGGGAAATTTTTTCCCTTACTCTCTTCTCATATCTATCCTACTGTAATGGAGTATTTCTTGTTGACAACACCTGTTCTTCAGCCTCTTGCAAGGTATTATCCTGCTAGTGTTCTTGATTCATAAAATACTCTATCTCTTGTCTGGGGGTATGTGTATAAGGAGCATATTTTTGTTCCACCCTTAGCTTTGAAATCACCCCCAGAGGGTCATAGGACCATGTAAAATTGTGTTTGAAGTTCATCTCCTTCAAGATATCTTCTACATGTTGTCTTGCTGCTCTGGTATTGCAAATGAATGGGCCAATTTGTGTATTTATTTTGAATTGCGCTTTCTTCTTTGCTACCAAGAAAGGTAGTTGATCCATGTTGATCATTTTTATGAGGTATTCTAAGGCAAAGAGTTTAACTGGTACAAACTTGGGAAGTTTTTAAGGTGGTATTTCACATCCATATATCCTAATCTCTGTGTAGGATTGGTATAAATACCAATCCCCTTTTCTGGTTTGGTCACTCAGTTGCAAAATCTAGTTTGGTCACCCTATTGATGATTTTTTTGATTTTTTGAGTGGAATTTAGGCTTGCTCACTCTTATAAATTTAATTTATTGAGTCTTTTATTCTTTTTCCTTTTTTTAATTCTTTTTTATTTTTCGTTTTTTCACATATCTTTTCTTATCCCATTTTCTTATTATTTCTTTTATTCTTTTGGAAATAATTTTGTAGAATGGAACATTATTTACAGCATATCATGTACAAAATCACAACTATAATCAAGTCATCCTATGAAATATAGGACTCTAACACAACCCTTCGATCTTGATATTCATTATCATTTCCACGTTTGCTTTTAAGCCATCCTTCAAACCTTCCATGCCCCTTTTTATTTTATCTTCTAAACCATCCATCTTAACATTCATCATCACTTCCATTTCAATTTTGGTTAGTCTTTGTGAAAGCAAAATTTGTTGCTCTTGGTCTCGTAATTTTGAGATATCACGTTGCATTAATTCTTCTTCTTCATGTGTCATAATAGATATTTTTGGTTGCTTACTGAGAGTATCCCTTTTTTTTTCAAGTAATATTGGAACCAGATGATAATATCTATGCTTTACTATTCTATTTTAATTAATTCAACCCGATTTTTCAAAAAAAACTTAGGCAAAATTTTCAAATACACAACTTTTTCTTCTTTTTTTTGGGAGCTTGATATTGAAATTGTTGTATCTCTAAAATTTTGGCTTCCCAACGTCCGAAATTCAATTATATGGTAGCACTTTGAGTCTTCTTTCTAACACCACATGTCATACCAAGATTAGATTCTTCAATATAAAGTTATTCCAAAGCTCCCACGATGACCTGATTATGGATTGTTTCACTAGAGCGAAATTGTAAGGAATTATAGATGTTACTATTTTAACATTCAACCGTGAAATTTATATACAAGAAAATACAATCCATTCGATTTCAGTCATTTTTTACAGAATTCAAATCTAATGCTGGAGAATAAATTTATGATGCTCTTCCCTAGGTCAACTGTTTGAGACTTAATTTTGGAGCATGAAGAGACCCTAATTTCTTCGTACCATATCTCCAAAATT